>JAJONR010001252.1:0-188822 GCA_029582245.1 Solanum etuberosum | reverse complement strand
TCAGTATGCATACACTTTGATAGTCAAGATGCAATAGGTAGGGCATGGAGCATGATGTATAACGGAAAGTCTCGTCATATAAGACATAGACATAATACAGTTAGAAAACTACTCTCTAGTGGAATTATCACAGTTGACTATGTAAAGTCAAAGGATAATGTGTCTGATCCACTTACAAAAAGGCCTAACTAAAGAGAAAGTTGAAAGATCATCTAAAGAAATGGGTTTACGGCTTAGGACAAGTCATCATGGCGGTAACTCTACCTAGCAGACTGGAGATCCCAAGAGCTAGGTTCAAGGAGAAAAATAAAGTTGTGACTGACGGTTCGGAATTGGCAACCAACTCAATCCATTCTCATGATGAAGACAATGCTCAGGAACAAGGATACAACATTAAGGCTTGTTAATGAGTTAATAAAGCTTAATGTTTTTAATGATTTGCTAAGTTTGGCAGATTTGACCAAATAGTGTATCTACGCGATAACACGGTTAGAAATCACCTATGTGAGTGTGAAGTATAAGCCGCTTCAAAGAGAATTATTATCAAAAGCCTATTCTCTATACACTCATGAAACCAGGAGGTGTTCATGGCTGAAACGAACACAACCGTAAGAACCATAAACGGTAAAGGGTTAATTGTGTGACATATGGTTGTCTAGGTATACACCAAAGCTCGACGGTTCAAAGATATCACATCTACCGATTGACCGAGTATATCCGACATATGTTCACTACGGAAAGTTCAAAGGGAAACCTACTTATCCAGATGCAATTAATTCTTGCTTGTCAAGTACACATACTTGTCCGTTTCTTTGTCTTGGAGTCATTCCCCATTCATGTGGGGAATCTTGCTTACAAATAGCTATAACCATCGTTGGAAGATGTTATGCATATATAATAACAAATTTTATATCTAGCAGGTAAACTCCATGAATTATGATGTTATAGAAAACGAGACTCATTCTACCCTTGACGCATTCTTTACGCGCGAAAAAAATATGCATACACCGAGAATACTCTTTTCAACTAAGCGGGGTGCTTTTTATATAGAAGGAACTCATGTACGTATCGACGCTAACAGTAACTTTTGTATAAGCAATTGATGAAAAATATCATACGGGAAACAACGCTGCCTTCGAGCCAATCTCCGATATTTAAATTTTTTATTTGTCTCTATTAAGACTTTCAACGACATACAATTCCTTGAGAGGTTCAAGTTATAAATTTATATAGTAATAACATTATTGATAATATAAATATTAGTAAACAAAATGAAACATCAAAATGTCGTTTATTCTGACATCCCATATATTTTTTTAGCAGAAAAGGTGTACCTACCCCACAACAGAAGGGTGCTAATAAGATGTTAGTTATTTACTTGCAATACAATTTGTTGGATTATATTGTATAGAATTTAATTTACTATAATGAAAGTGTGAGTAGCTTCATTCAAAATTCTAAAATATTATATTATCGAATACAAAGAGTAAGAAGTTTTTTCAATGATTTTTTTTTACCTAAATTATATTATTAAAGTGAAAATAAAATCATAAAGTTCACAATTGATCGGGGCTTCAAATTTTTTTGACCTTAATAGTTTTGAAGATGTAAGCGACGAAAATGAGAATATTGAGATAGATGTGTGGACATACTAGGAGTGATAGGATTGAGAATGAAGATATTCAGGACAAAGTAGGAGTGACCTCCGTGGTGGACAAAATTAGGAAAAGGAGATTGAGGTGGTTTGGCCATGTGAAGAGGCGATCTGTGATGCCCCAATAAGGAGGTGTGAGGGGTTGGTTATAATGGGGTCGAGGAGAGACAGAGACAGGATGAACAAGTATTGAGAATTTTGATTAAATAGAATTACACGCAATTGGTTATTCTCAACTTGAATTTTATTATTGCAAAGTAAGGACCGCTTCAGTCCTACAGTTCGTACTTAAAAATTTTCTTTGCACTCGTAATCTAGGAAGTCTCTTTGTTGCTATCACTATGAATATTCTAGATTCTTTACGAAATATCTTAGATATTAATTAAGTTGGTGATGATTTATCTTAATGATCCTACCATCCTTAACAAGAAGTTTCAGCTTCATGCTCCGGGAATGGAGAAAGTCTTGTTCTTAGAGAGCGCTTCCCATTTTAATGAACCCTGCACTATGCAAATTTGCTTTAGTCGAGCCTGTTACCGCCTTGAAGGCAGAGCAGAAAAGTGAGAAAGATCTAAATGAACTAAATTAGTGATATGAAGCATGATACAATTGTAAAGCTGAGATAATTGTAATTCATTCCACTAGTTCAATGAAATTGTTCTTAGCAAGAGAAGAACGGGACAGTAACACTATCGATATGTCTTCGATAACTAATCAATAGAGAAAACTAAACAACTTCTTAGAGAAGCATCAACGCTATATTTTCAGCTTTGTCTTGTTTTCACCTTGTCCCGGGCACTGGAACCTTTCCAGCAATGATGTTTTCAAGGTTTCTAATCCTCATCTCAAGTTTCGGAATATCGATCATTTCAATGTTTTCCATCTGCATATTTCCTTCAGTCCTATTGGTAACATTTGTAGTTACTTTATGTGCTTCCACTGAATTATTTCTTATCTGCAAACTCATTTTAGCAGTACCAGTTATCGAAAACTCTGCATATCTACCATCGCTCCTATTTGCATTTGGACCCTCACTTGGAAGTTCTAAACTATTAGGCAAATTAAGCTTACAACCACCTAGTTTGTCATAGTTGTCCTTGCTCTCTAGTGTCACCATTTCTTTAACTTCATATGCCTCATCTCCATCTAATTCCTCTGATTTTCCATTTAACGGTTTTGATTCTATTAAGGCCTTCCTTTCGATGGGAGTTCGAGTTCCATCATTCAAAGCTGAAGAAGATTGCCCGTGAGTTCCATCTGTTCTAACCTCATCACATTTCTGCACAAATTCACAACATACAGAGGCATTCAACTTTTCGTTGTGTCCCCACAATAGTCTTGGTATCCTTCCATGAGTTTTAGACCGTTTTCCCTTGGTTACACGCTTAAAAGCATCGCCTGATGCAACGTTTTGGTCCTTCCACCACTCCAAGTATCGTGTACTAACATCTGACTCGAAGAGCCTGGAAGGTATATAGAGGTTGGCATCTTTAATTGGTCTGTCATAATTTCTCCAAGCATGATTCACACAACCGGGCACATCTTGATCGAATCCAAATTGCATACATACTCTATGTGGATTATACAGCTCCACACAATCTATCCCAACTAGTTCAGAAGCTCGAATAAGTCGAGCAAATATCATGATTTCTCTTCCCATATTTGGTCCAACCACCACATATTCCTCCCTTTCCTTGTAAAACCTCTTAACGTCCCAATTCTTCACAGTATCAATAGTGTAAGGACGCCACAGAAAACACTCTCCTGCAGAATCCATTTCACTCCTGGGATCAACACTTTCTAGTTTTTTCACCTTATGCCATCTAGCTACTCTTGGCTCCCCACAGTAAACAACACTAGGCTTAGGCTGCAAAGTGATAAATCTCTCCCATGCCCATAGCTGAACAAATTGAAGAGGAGCACGGAGGGTAAGCTCCGACTCATCTACTATACATCTTAAACCACTACTATGTTCCGTATGCTTCGATGAAGATACAATGAACTGTTTAAGCAAGTTCATATCCCGATAAACGGTAGCAAGAACAGCAGGGGCAAGTGCTATTGGAATACCTTGAGAAAGATGAAATGCAATAGGGATAACACCTTTGTTCACATTTTGAAAACTATTTTTGGGAAGGACAAACCTAGACAACCAAAGGGTCAAAAATGCAACATGCTCTAAATGGTCATTACCACCTTTCCCTTTAAAATACTCCATCCAGCCATGATGATAAAGATTCACTTTCCTTTTTCTAAAAACTTTATAAACCTCCCTAAGTCTTTCTTCCATTTCAACACACTCTTTAGTCTTAACAGGTTTCAACACACAATGACCTAAAACAGAGAAACCACCTAAAACTAACAAATCCTCCAAAGTAACAGTTAATTCACCCCATGGTAAAATGAATGTGTTAGTCTCCAAACACCATTTTTCACCAAGAGCAAGAATCAAATCACTGTGAAGATGAATCTTGAATGTAGAAGCTGTAATAGCTTCAAAGATTCCAGCTTTTTTCCATGTTTGTTGGTATAAAGGCTTTAACTCATTAACCCATTTAGACCATCCATTCATATACATAACCCCACCTCTAAACTTAACATTTAGTGAAGAAAGACAAGATTTTGTTATCAATTCTTGAATTTTGGGCCTTGAAGGGAGAAATGGGGGTTTTTGGGAAGAGGGTAATGTTGGTTTTAGAAAATGGGCAACTCTAAAAATGGGTTTTACTTCTTCATCATCATCATCAATGAGTGAAACCATGAGCTCTTTTCTTTCTTCCATTAGTGCATATTCTTCTGATGAATCCACCATTGTAGTTAGTTTTTTTTCTTTTCTTTTTAACAAGTTTTATGTAAGGGTTTTGAAGAATGGACAAAATTTCAGAACCAATAAACAGACAGGACAAAATGCACTGTCACAGCCAAATTCTTTCTTTTTGTTTTGGAAAATCATGTGTCTTTCCCCCTTCCAATTCATGTGACATTTTTCTTATTTCAAAATTTAAATAATTTTTTCTTCGATCGTGTTTTTACATATCTTTTATATATATATTTCAAATTACTAATTAATTTGACTATAGCACCAAATATATGGTTAATATTAAGATATTCGAATATTGATATACGAACAATGTTGCATAAAATTGAGATAAAGGGAGTGCTAAGTCAGATTTTTTAAACGACGGTCGATTCATACGTGAAATTTTTAAGTTTTTTTAAGAAAATAAAATCTACATATCTAGGATTATAGTGGTATACGCATAATATTTAGGAAACGATATCGATATTTATAGTAGAAAGGATAAAAATTTAATCATATGTATCCTTGAGCCAAGAACAAAACTGGACGTTGAACCCGAGTGTCAAGAGATAAATATCTTTTGTCAAGCAATGTCATTTAGTTCAATATATCACTTTATGTATAATCTTTATATATACTATATATATATACTATATATATATATATATATATATATATATAAAAGTAATATCGTTTCGTTCAATATATCACAATTTATCACTTGTGTATAGTCACTTGTCACTAGACACTTCTTCGTTCAACCGTTCAATAGATCACTTTATATATAGTCTTAATATATACATTTCATAAAATTATTCAACAAAGCGGTGTCACTTGACACTTCTTCATTCAACCAGTAGCGAACCCAGGCTAGTAGGACTAGAATACACGACCTTAAGGAATTTTCACAACACTTTAACCACTAGACTAAAGTTTTAACTTATGTCAAGAGATACCAATACTTGTATGTATATATATATATATATATAATCAAAATTTGACATTTATATACAACGTCATTTTCCAACAAATGAATGTCGCTTGACACCCCTTATCCAAGGGTGGGTCCGTCCCTGCGCTCAACATGGATCCGCCTATGTCTAGAAATTATGTATAAAGTATTATAATAATTGATAATTTCAAAATATTAAAAATGTATTTAAAGAAATCATCGACAAAGAATAATTTATTTAATTTTTAAAATTTAAATAGTGTCACGTAAATTAAAACGGAGAGTATAGCACAAATGCACTGAAAAAGTTGTGGTTCTTTTGGTCTCAGTCTCAGCTTAAAATTCCGTTTATAGGCCAACAAACACGTAGGCTGCATTAAAGATAAATTGTTGAATTATTTTATTTTTATTTCTTTTTAAAATGTTGAATTATCTAAATATTATTTTATAAGTCGGAATATTCAATTGACACAATAAAGATGTACGAATTGAGGTGTTTAAATATATACCTACTCAAAGTTTGTACAATATTTTTAATTTTTAAATAATTTCTGAAATAAAATAATATTGAGTGAATATATACCCAACATGCCTTTTTTTTTTTTTTTTTTAATATAACCAACATGCTTTATATGTGCTTATTGGTTATATATATGTATTAATAAATAAAATAATGTACACGTTTTAAAACATGCCAAATATCTGTACCTGATGGTACAATGTGAACCTTACACCATGTCATATTTTGTTTTGTCATAATTTTCATCACAAATATCATGTTTACTTGTCGTTTTGTAGCAGATAATATATCTTATTTTCAAGATTTTAAATATCACATACTAAAATTTTATTTGACCAAATATTTTAAATTTTGAAATTTGAAAATTTGAGTTTTTAAAGTTAATGAAATTTTTCACAATCTATGGTCAAACATTAATTAAAAAATATTAATTACACTAAATTTCAAAACTATGGTCAAATACTAATTAAATTTTTTTAACTATACTAAATTTATAGAATATATGGTCAAACACTTAAGTAAGAAATATTAATTACAATAATAATGTATTACACTTAAAACTCATTTTCTTTTATTATTGATTTTTAAAATTACAATATTACTTGTTTAGTGACTCACTACCTGTATTTGGAAAAGGGACTATTGTCATTATGCAACATTTCCTTTTTTGTATACAACTTTTAGGGTGTGTTTGATAGGAAGGAAAATGTATTTAAAAAAAAAAAATTGAAAAATAAGTAGATTAATTACGTTTTTTTTTTGTGTATGATATGTAAGTAAAAAATAATAATATTCTAAAATTTATGTTTAATCTGAACTCTTTAGAATTGTTTTTTCTTGAGCAGTGGGTCTATCGAGAACAACCTTTGTTATGATAGGAATAATATTTGTGTATACTCAACTCTTCTCACACCCCCATTACGTGAAACTACATTTTATTTTTAGCGAAAATATTTTTGACCAACCAAATACAATAAAAATAAAGATTCTAGAAAATATTTTTCTATATACCAAACAACAATTGGTCAAAAAAATAATAATTAATTTTCCCTTACCTGAAAATACCAATTAATGATTATCAAAATTCATTTCACTCAACAAACACTCTGAAAGTCCTTTTTTTTTCTTCATTTTTTCCGTACAAAGACTCTTCTTGTTCCTTAAGGGGAAAAAAAAAAAAAACTCACTCTCTTACTGAAATTTTCCATTTTCAAGAATGAAAGATTCAATCTTTGATAAAATTGATGAAAGAGAAGAGATAATGGTTTCACCATTTGGTGGAATCCCACAAATGAGGAAAGCCCATTTCTTGGAACCAACTGTTTCATCCATTGAAGGTCCAAGCTTGAAGCTTCCTTCACTCCCTTTTTCATCTGAAGCTGAATGGCCATTAAAAGTCTCTTTTAATGGCTGTAGGAATCACCAGCACAAATGGAAGAAATGGGTTGAAGCTATGGAGTCTGTTCATCATTCTGTGTGGAAAGCTGCAGGTATTTATGAAGCTATTATGGGTTCAGTTTATAAAGTTTATATAGACAAAGATTTGATTTTTGGGTTGGTTGAAAGATGGTCTTGTGAGACTAACACATTTGTGTTTCCATGGGGGGAAGCTACTGTTAGTCTTGAGGATATGATGGTTTTGGGAGGGTTCTCTGTTTTGGGTAGCCCTGTTTTGTCCCCCCTTCAATCCCCTGAGTTGGTAGAAATTGAAGAGAATCTTGAAGAAGCGCGAAAGGAGCTTATCGGATTGAAGGCTGATAACCATACTAGGTGGTTAAATTTTTTCATGTACAGTGGTAGGAATATTGAACATGAAGCTTTTCTGTCTCTATGGTTATCAAGGTTCGTGTTTCCAGGTAACGAGTATGATAAAATAGGTACACATGTTTTCCCTATAGCTATCAATCTTGCTAGAGGTATGCGATTAGCGCTTGCTCCTGTTGTTCTTGCTAGCATATATAGGGACTTGAGCATGTTGAAACAGACTATGATAATGGTTTCATCAAATGAGCCAAGTAGTGATGGAGATACATTTAGCATTCTAGAATTTAGTCTTTGGGCGCCATTGTTCTTTGTTCAAGTTTGGGCTTGGGAGAGATTGGTAACTTTGCAGCCAGAGCAGGCTCAGAATTGCAATATGGTTAGTGGGGTGAGAATAGGACGATGGCACAATGTGAAACAATCGGGTGTGATTAATGTGAGGACTACTATTGACTCGTCTGGAGATACGTTTCAGTGGAGGCCATACGCCTTGGCTGTGGAAGGCTGGTTAATTCCCAAGTTTTACAAGGAAAAAGAAGAGTGGATTGAAGGGCAAAATTTGGATCAAGAAATGGAGTCTTTCTTTAGATGCTTAAGGGTGTCTGAGCTTGTTGGTTTAGATTGTCAAGAGCCTTATCGACCAAATCGTGTAGCAATGCAGTTTGGATATGATCAAGACTTCCCTAAATGGATTCCTCGGTCGCCTTCAAGTCCAGAGCTTGCCTGGTACAACTACAGCAGACCTATTGATTCTGATTTGAGGTTATACTATCCGTCTAGGCTGTTTGAACCGGATGTAACTACACAGTATTTGAAATGGTGGAGAAAAGAAATATTATTTCTAGCTGATGCATTGAAAGGATTGTCTCATGGACGAAGGAGTAAAAGAAAAGTAAAACGGCTTTCTAACCTTTATGCTTCTCCTGTTTTTGCTCCCAAGTTAAAGAAGGTGAAAGTAGAAACTGATTGGGATGTTTGTGATGTTCTTCCTGGTCTACCTACTGAATCTCAACAGAAACAAGTGGAGAACTACCCTGAAGTCCCTCCTGGTTTTTCTCCCAAGTATCGTTGGAAAAATGACAAGAATTTGTCTATTGGAGTTTCACAAACAATGGCTTGTGACATTGTGCCTCCTGGTTTTGTGGTCAAGCATATTGCAGAAGAAAAAGTTTGCACATCCACTGACCATGCAGATGACAAAAATGAGATTGGCAATGTGGTTCCTAGCAAGGGTGGTGGGGAAAATGACAAGAAGAATTTGTCTATAGGGGTTTCACAAACAATGGCTTGTGACATTGTGACTCCTCGCTCAATGGAGAAGCATATTGCAGAAGAAACAGTTTATACATCCACCGATTATGCACATGACAGCAATGAAAGTAGCACTGTCGTTCCTCCCAAGTGTGTGGTGGAATATGACAAGGAGAATTTATCTATGGAGATTTGTCAAACAGTGGCTTGCGACATTGTGCCTCCTGGTTTAACGGAGAATCATAATGCAGCACAAAGTGTTTACACATCCACTGATGCACATGACAGCAATGGGATTAGCAGTGTTGTTCCTCCCAACTGCGTTGTGGAATATGACGAGGAGAATTTATCTATGGAGGTTTGTCAAACAGTGGCCTGCGACGTTGTGCCTCCTGGTTCAACAGAGAATCATGTTGACTCGGAATATGACAGAAATGAGAGAAACAGGAATACAGCCCGCGATCTTATTGACATATGTGGTAATCTTATAACGGAAATAGATCTTCAGCTTGACGAGCTCAAGAGTTAAGTTGCTTCACACATGAGATGCTAGATTCAATATGGTACGCTTTCAAATGCCTGTTTATTTCCCTTGTGTAGTTTACTTGCTCCAGAGTTGTTGTTTGGTTTACCTATTTCAATTTTCTGCTTACTCTCTCTTTTGAGTAGTTTTTGTATACACTGCTTGAATAGTCTATATCTAGTTTCGACAGTAAGGATTGTCTGCAATGCTGCTGCATAGTTATCAAAAGTTTTATGAATCCTTTGCAAAGATCATTTACTTCAATGAAAGCCATTAAAGAATTCTTGTTTAGTCACTGGTGCAAAGGAATTATGTAGACGTATGATGTTACTTGATTCTGTTTTTACTAACTTCAACCAATTCCGCGCAGGTTGGTAGAGCAGTGTTGGGCTAATGAGGTGAACACAATAGACCTTCGTTCTTAGAGACACTCGAAAAAATCAAACTGACAAATAGTCATTGGAACGTCATATCTTTACTTAATGATAGAAATGCAAGAACTTAGCAGACATCAAAATGATGTATTTTGTGTACATTAACTTATTCTGAATGCCCTATTTGATATTATAGACAGATTTTTTAAACATGGTCCCGGAGTCTTATTTCATTGATATCTACATATCTGATGCAAAATTTGCTTTTGTCAATTTTCTGTTATGCAAATGGTTAAATGATACTTGCAGGAAATACAATTTTTGCTCGAGTCAGCAGTGAGATTTGCATCGCCTTCTGAAGTATATGCTAACCAGTGGACAACAACGAAAAAAGTGTCTATTTTGTTGTGATTTATTCTAATTTTGGAAGCTCTTTTAGTGTGGTGTCATTATCTTTTTTTTTTGGTAAAAACAATAGTTCCATATATATGATTATAGCAAAGCGGGGTTGTTGCAGGCAACAACTGAGTTCGCAGTATAGACCACCGCATGGTTACTTAAGCAGCTATTAGAAATATAAGTTTTTCTTGAAGCGACATAGTTCCAACTATGTCTGCCCAAACATACTTGAAAGCAAACATTGATGGAACTATCAAAATGGTAGGGGTTCCAAAAGCATTGCATATTGCTCCCTCTTTGCTGAGAAAGTCTGTCACTCTATTCTGCTCCCTGAATACATGTGTCATTGGTGGGTTTTTTTTGCTCATGAAGCCAAGAACCCAATCACCTTTGTGGTTTCTAATGACTCCTCCCAGACCCCCCCTGTTCTTTGGTTGTTCTTGGTAGCTCAAGCTTTACTTGAAACAAGATTTGATTAGTTTAGAGTTGAGACATGATGACTTCTTAAATCACAGATGAAATTCATCGGAACTTAAAAGGTAAGTTTTATAAAGTGATGGTTAGATCGACTTTATTGTATAGGATGCAATGGTGGAGTGCTGGTCAATTAAAACTATCATATTCAAAAGATGCATATTATGAAAATGAGGATGTTGAGGTGGATACGTGGGCATTCAAGAAGTGATGAGATTAGGAATGAGAATATTTGGGATAAAGTGGGAGTGACATACGTGGTGGACAAGATGAGGGAAGCAAATTGAGTTGTTTTGGACATGTGAAGAGGAGATTCACGGACGCCTCAATGAGGAGATGCGAGAGATTGGTTATACTTATAATAAGTACGAGGAGAAGTAGAGGTAAGTCGAAGAAGTATTGACGAGAGTGATTAGACAAGACATGATGTAATTTCAGGTTACTAAGGACATTACCTTGGATAAGAGGGTGTGGACGACACGTATTAGGGTAGAAGATTAGTAGGTAGTGAAGAGTTGTTTTGCTTGTAGAGAGTTTAGACTTGTAGTTCTTGCTTTTGATATCTATCATCGTCCATTGATTACTTCGATTATCGCATTATTTTTTAGTTCTTTATTCCTTTCTCGTAGGCTTTGCACTTCTTTCCTTGTTAGTTGTTATATTTTCTACACCATTTTTTTTATACTTGAGCGCCAAAGATCTTTCGAAAACAGTTGCGTATACTATATTCTCCTAGTCTCCCTATACTCTACTTATGCAATTTTACTGTATATGTTATTATTATAGTGACACGCCAAATATTGATACTTCTCATTTTTCTTAATTTAACTCTAAAAATATTTTTTATAAAAGACTAATCAAACACAATTTACTTATTAAGAATCACTTTTAGATTGAATTACCTAAACATAAATATATTTTTTTCCTTTAAAATATATTTTAATGGAAAGCTATTTTAATTTTTAAAAAAATACTTTTTCCCCCAATTTTTTTCTTTTTCTGTCGTTCTCAATTTCCTGGGCTACATAAACCCTAAATCTTAGCTATTGCTTCTCAGTTTTCAAAACCCTAAAACAGAGACAATCAAATTGAATTCGCCGGTCGCCCCCGCCGCCGCGGTAAAGAGAAAAATGGTATTGAAGCTATTCGAGGGTGACAATGATGAGCTGGACAAGATTGAGATTAACGAGGAATTCGCCCGCCGGTACGAGCACAACAAGAAAAGAGAAGATTTGCAAAAGCTGGAAGAGCTGAAGAAGAAAGGAATTGTTGATGAATCCGACACAGCATCAGACGACGAAGAAGATGAAGAAGAAGAGGATTTGGATCCTAAAAGTAATTTAAAGTTCTTTGATGGTTTGCTTAAGATTAAAAAAGGTGATCCAGTTTTGAATACTAAAGATGCTAAGTTATTTAATTCTGAATCTGAAACTAATTCTGAGTCGGAGGAGGAAAAGGAGAAGAAAGTGAAAAAGAAAAAGCAAAAGCCAATGTATTTGAAGGATGTAGTCTCTAAGCATTTGATTGAGGAGGGTCCCGAATTCGGAGACGAAGAGGATGAGGATGAGAAGAAAGTGAAGACGTATAACGAGGAGCAAGATGATTTTAGAGAGGAGTTTTTAAATGCTGTCAAGGAGGAGGAAGAAGAAGAGGGGGACTTGTTTAAGGTGAAAGAGACTGAGAAAGACGAGGAGGAGGGTGACCCAGAGTTTACTAAGAAGTTGGATGAGTTTTTCGGGGAGGATGATAAGCTCGATGAGGAGACGGTGTTTTTAAAGGATTTTTTTAGGAAGGAGATGTGGAGGGATGATAAGGAAAGTAGTAAGAAAGGGGATGAAATGATGAAGGAGGTGGAATTTTCGGAGGATGAGGAGGAGATTGAGCGACAAGAGGATTATGAGAGGGAGTTTAATTTCAGATTTGAGGAAAATGCAGGTGATCGAGTGTGGGGACATTCAAGGAAGGTGGAGGGATCAGTGAGGAAGAAGCCGAATGCGAGGAAGTTGCAGAGGGAGAGAAAGGAAGAGAGAATGGTGCAGGCGGAAGAGGAGAGAAAAGAGGAGTTAAAACGATTGAAGAATCTGAAGAAGAAGGAGATGAAGGAGAAGCTTGAGAAGATTAAGGAGACTGCTGGGATAGGAGATGACGGGGTTTGTTTGTTGGATATGGATGATTTGGAGGAGGAATTTGATCCAGACAAGTACGATAGAAAGATGAAGGCGTCTTTTGGTGATGCCTACTATGACGGAGATGATATGGATCCTGAATTTGGAAATGATGAAGATGAACTTGAGAAGCCAGATTTTGACAAGGAAGATGAGTTACTGGGACTCCCCAAGGGATGGGATATTGTGGACGAGCCTCGTGATGGGTTTTTATCAACTAGGGAAAAACTTCTGAAAGCTATAGAGAATGAAGGTGATCACGAGCAAACAACAGATGACAATAAAGTAAGTGAAGATGATGATGAGGCTGCTGAAGAAGGTAAACGGAAGAAGAAACGGAAGCGGACTAATACAGTTATGAAGGCAGTTAGAGAAGAACTAATGGAGGAGTATTATAAATTGGACTATGAGGATACTATTGGGGATTTGAAGACAAGATTTAAGTATAGGCCTGTCAAAGCTAAAAGATTCGGGCTTGCTCCAGCGGAGGTGCTAATGATGGAGGATAAGGATTTAAATCAGTATGTCCCTTTGAAGAAGATAGCGCCATATAGAGAAAAGGAATGGAAGGTATCCCGTTTGAAAATGTTGCAACTGAAAGATGTGCCAAAATCTGACAAGAAGCCAAAGTTTGATAATAAGGAAAAAGTTGAAGCTGAGACAGATGATAGGAAAAGGAAACAAGAAGAATCTGACGGAGACACAAACAAACAATCCAGGCGAAGTAGGAAACGAAAGAAACAAGCTGAGCATAAAGTATCTACATCAAGGCTTAAGGTCTATTCAGCTAACCTGTCAAAAAGCAAAAAGAAGTAGCCGCCAGTTAATGGGGGAGCAGTTTTGTATTACAGGTAGTTATTTAAGAATTATTTTGCAGCATGTTCGTTTTCAAAGTGGTTTGTTCGAATCATATTATTTATTTCAGATTGTAATTCTGTTATGTGGGAAAAAAATGTATCTGGTATTGTTTTAGGTGAAACTATCAAGTACAGTGCTGTATTTTGGAAAAGCCTGGAATTGTTGTAGTCTATCTGAAATCAAGTAACCAACTAACATAGAATCCTTCAGAATTCTGCTGGTCAGCTCTATTATCATACGGATGATGAGTCTGCTTTGTAGATGTATAGTGGTTGTGTGATCAAAGACATTTCCTATATACCATTTATCGTAGATAGATTTGAGAATAGGTGTGCTAGCAAGGTCCTTTTTTGTATTTTTTCCCTGTATTGAACCAAAGCAATGGGAGAGAGAAAAAGAGTTACACCAGTAGAATGGGAGATGGGTAGAAGTATATTTGTGGTAGTTATATGTGTATTAGAAGTGAATAGAAATTTACTTTATGAGAAAAAGAGTTGGGTATCACAACACTATATCAAACAATGAGGTGGGTAACAGATTAATTGAACATCAAGTTTGCTATGCATTGAGAAGAATCGATTATTGTTTTGTTAAGTAGAATTGCCTCGATTCATTTACTCAACTATAAAGTTGGTTTTCATTTCTGTGCAACTCTCATGTACTAAGGTCTTCTCTCTGGCATTGATCGCAGTTATGAAGCAAATTGCTGATTACAAGGTAGAAATCCGGGAGTTCATGTTATAGCTTTTAAAGATGCAGATACAATTCACCTGTGCAGCTTAGTTTGAAAAAACGTCTGAGTTGCTGAAGTTCGTTGTCATGCTTGAGGACGTGTATCTTCCGTGTCCTCGAGCAATAAACTTTCATTTTAAGGAACTTGTTTGTTGAGTGGTAGGAGCTAAGCGTTTTAACAGGAAGTTCATATTTATTGGAATTTTGCAAATTAAATTTCCTTCTTTTGCCAATTCTTACTAAGAGTCTTGAGAGGAAACATGTACCAGATTACTCATTTTGATTCTAAAACAAAAGTATTTTGCTATGCTAGTGTTTGTTCCTTATAACAACCCCTCTTTTTTCTGCTTGTTAATGACAAACCTGTGTTTTACCCCCTTGTGTGTGGCGCAGTAGTCCATGAGGTGGGTTGAGAACCATGGAAATCTCAGGTTCAAATCCGAGACAAACACACTAGGTATCATCATTGCAAATGTTAGATTACAATATAATGTTTTGTTTGTAAGGTTGAGAAATATATGAGTAGATGTTAGACTCGAATCTGAAAGAGTATATTCTAACTTAATCTGATAGCATAAAAGTTTTTTAGACCGTCAGTACATATAACGTAAACTCTCTCTTTCAAGATCACAGACCATACCATCTTCAAATTGCAGATATTGGAGCTGGTGCAGGAGCAGTAACAATGCTACAATAATACATCAATATATAACCAAAACTTGGATTAAAAGGGAAAATTTTAGGCCAACATTTACTATCAATCTTATTAACCACTTCACAACAAGAAGAATCAAGCCATCCAACACCAGTAAATACTTTATAAACTCCTTTTACACAACCATTTATGTTTTTAAGTGATGACCAACATTCAACAGCTTCATCATCATTAGGACTTGGTGCCAATTTAGTTGGATCAAATCTAGCCATGACTAGTGAATTTGTCATGCATAATATACTGAAAAATGTAAATAGCTTTAGGGATTTTGTTGCCATCATTTTTTGAAAAAAAAATAAAAATCCCTTCCTAGTTTTGAGATTTTTTTTGTTTTTGGTGGATTTTGTGTGAAATTGTTAAGGTATTTATAAAGAGACACAACATAAATTCATTTATCAACCAATTTAAAGTAATTAATTACCTAAAGTTACAACAAAAAAGTAACCCCCTCCTAAAGAAGCAATAAATACTAATCCTAATAAAGTCTTTTAAATATATATATATATATATATATTACTAAATGTTAAGGTTAAACAAACCAAATTAATAAACTGATAGAACATTAATGTCACTATTTTTTGTTATTATTTCCTCATAAATTTTGCATATAAATGTCACAATCCAAAGTTCCTACAACAAACACTATTAGTTCATCTAAAAAAATTCTAGTCTTATATTCAACTATGCTAATTTCTTTATCATCCATATTAATTGTGAGTGGTCAATTTCTTGGTGGATTATTGCCTAATTTTGGAGGATTAATAGGTCCTGATTTAATCACTCGTTTGGTAGAGTGTATCAAAATAATGTCAAATGGAGTGTATTAGTAATGTTTGTATTGGTTATGCTTGCATTAATTATACATAGATAATTTTTATGCATCTTTTGGTTTGGTGTATTAAAAATTGTATGCATTTTAATTATAAAAATATCCTCCACAATTATAATGAAAATGATGTAAAAAAGGTTTTGAGGGGTAATTGGTTTTTTAATCATCCTAATGCATGCATTAAATCTCTTGCATTAGTTATAGATAGGTTAAAAAAGTGTACCAAATAAAATATTATTAATACGCAAAGTTAATATTGTAGACATTGAAATTTTGTGGGACTCTACAAGACGTGTTCAATTAGAATTGGGACTCTAGAAGGTGTGTTCAGTTTCAATTGGAATTCTTGGAGGCTACTCAACCCTAAACCCTAGTTTATGCCTATATAAAGGGTATTAAATTCCCTTAAAAGGCATCTCGAATAATCCGCAAATTGATGAAATATTCATATAGAGATTAAATCTAAATCATCCTAGTTCGAGAAATACGCCACTAACGGTCCTCGAATCATTGATAAATCTTAGGAGAGTAGAATCAAGGGAGGAACAGAATTGTACCCGCAATCTTTATCAATAAAGTTATGTTTCTTCTTATTTTATTGTGATTGTAATTTATTTTCTGTCACTTTAAAATTTGTTGCAAACAAATTGGCACGCCCAGTGGGACCAAATCTACCATTCATCTCCTCTCTTAAATCTGAAAATCTGAAGCTGCAAAGGTGGAAGAATGAGTACTTCAAGCCTCGTCTTTGAGTTTCATCAAGTCTACACCCCGACAAGCCTTGAAGCAGGTGGCATTTGTAGACATTGAAATTTTATGGGACTCTACAAGATGCGTTCAATTCGAGTTGGAACTCTACAAATTGTGTTCAACTCCAATTAGGATTCTTGGAGGCTACTCAACCCTAAACCCTAGTTCACGCCTATATAAAGGATACAAAATTCCCTTAAAAGGCATCTTGAATATCCCATAAACTCTTGGGTATTTTTAAAGATCAAGATCTCGAATATTCCGCAAATTGATGGAATATTCATAGAGAGGTCAAATATAAATCATCCTAGTTCGAGAAATACGCCACTAACGGCGCTTGAATCATGGATAAATCTTAGGAGAGTAGAATCAAGGGAGGAACAAAATTGTACCCGCACCATTATCAATAAAATATTCTTGTTTCTTCCGATTTTATTTGTGTGGTTGATTTATTTTCCATATGTTTAAAATTTGTTACAAACAAATACATGTATTATTTCTTCTAATATACTCTAACAAACGACCCCTAAATATTTAACATCAGTTAATGATGTTCCTAATTGTATTGAAGAAGTAATAACATCTTTTTTAAGTATTCAACCCCATTTACTTGGTCCTCAATGTTGTAAAGTTGCTTTAAATATTGATGATGGATGATGGCCAATTTTTATTTTTTTCCATTTAATCCATTATTTCCACCAGTTAATAAGAGTTTTTTGTTCTTCGGATGAGTCAGTTGATGTGGAGGGTGATCATTCATACGAATAACTCGGGAGTCGAGATCGATCCTTCCTCAATGTCTTTTGAGTCGAGTCTGTCACATAGAGCTTGTCTATTGTGGTTTTGATCTCTTGTGTGGTTTACAGGCTATTACACAGTGGGGGTTCATTCAGTGCGCACAAAGTGTTCACCCGAAGGACAGAGACTGTGACAAAGATTGTAACGACTGCGAATTATCCTGGGTTCAAAAAAAAAGAGTTTTGCTCCACTAATTAAAGCTCAAATAATCACTCCATCACTACTCATAGTGTAAATGAGATGTATTTCTGCTATAATAGGTTAAGATACGTTAATAGTGTAAACATTTTTTATATCGTGTAGATAAGTTGTATTCGAGTGAAAGTGAGATATTTGGTATTTTAATATATCACTCTTTTATATATTGATTGAATATAGGCGAGGTGAGGTTTTTTATATACTTTTGAACAATACTCACGTCGTAAACTGACATTTCAAATTAAGTTAAAGTCAACAAAATGTATTATTTCCATTTATCCCCGAAATTCTTGGCTTTAAAATCAAAACAAATAATTATTTTTTTATTATTTTAAAAAGAAAAATATTTTATTTTTTTCATTTCATTACAAAATTATGTAAAAGAGCAATGCATTTCTTGTTTCTTTTTTTTTCACCTGAGAAACAGAACTTAAGAGATAAATAGTCTTTTTCTCTTAGTTTTTTTTTTCTCCGGTGACCGTCGCCGCACGGCTAACCGTCAACGGGAAAATTAGGGCTAATTTTTGGGAATTTCAAAAAAATGTTCTAATTTTCCAATTTAAAATTTTGATGATAGTGTTCATGAGTGTGTGTTGGTATTATTTGAATTCGTTTCGAAAAATAATAATTCAAATTAGGTCGAAATTTCAGGCCAATATATTGTTGATGATTTTGAGGAATTGTATTTGTGCCTAAGATATGATATTAGGTAGATTAGCGAAAAGAGGTTGGCTGATTTGGTTTCCATGTTGTATGACGATGGATGATAACAATCAAATTAGTTCTTTGGAAGATAGCATCATTCATCAATGCAAAAACGCCAATTCTCCAGCACAATTTGCTAACATTTCTCTTAAAACTGGTAATTTTTATGCGTCTTTTCCTCTCATCTTTCGTAGTGTAAGATTGTGCAATTTTGCTCTATTGGAAACAGCCTCGAAAAGGTATGGTCTCGAGACCTCACTTGTGGGATTACAGTAACCGGATATGTTGTTGTTGTGTTACATTTTGCAATTTGTTATATGACTTCCTCTGATTTTTCTGTGTTATATTATGGGAAATGTCTGAATTTACCTTGGAATATGGCAGTTTTGCTCTCCATTATAAGTCATTTGCGCGTTTGGCGTTGACAAATTATTGGACATTGACTTTAACAAGCTCCAATTTTATAAGATTATACTGGATATGTTGTTGTTGTTTGTCTTTAATGAGTTACAATGTGGAGTGGTAGATTGTACATGTCAAACTACTTAGAGAAAAGTGTCCAAGTTTACCTTCTTCTATATGGACTACCATAATTTTACTCTTTGTTATATGTCATTCATGCTCTTGTTGTTAACAAATTATTTGGCCCTCGACTTTAATGAGCTCCAATGTGGAGTAGGTAGATTGTACATGTCAAAATACTTCGAGAAAAATGTCCAAGTTTATATTCTTCTATATGAAATAGCGTAATTTTACTCTCGTTTAGACGTCATTCATGCTCTTGTTGTTAACAAATTATTTGGCCCTCGAGTTTAATGAGCTCTAATGTGGAGTAGGTAGATTGTACATGTCAAAATACTTCAAGAAAAATGTCCAAATTTACCTTCTTCTATGTGACGTATCATCATTTTACTTTCCTTTATACGTTATTCATGTTGTTATTGTTAACAAACTATTGGCCCTTGACACTAACGAGTTCCAATGTGGAGTAGGCAGATAAATTCTACGTATCAAAATACTTCAAGAAAAGTGTCAAAATGTACCTTCTTCTATACTAATATATCGTAATTTTACTCTCCGTCATATGTCATTCATGCCCTTCGTTAACCAGTTCCAATGTGGAGTGGGTAGATTCTACGTGTCAAAATACTTCAAGAAAAAGGTCCAAAGTTACTCCTCTTCCTTTGATTATGATATGAAATTACCCTATGTTGGGGGTAAATTCGAGATGTAACTATTTGCTAACAACATGCGTATGAATGATTAGCAAGTATAATAAGGGTAAATTTAGACATTCCGTAGAGTAGAGGAGTACTTTTATACTTATCCCTTATATTATTGATTTGATGGTCCCCCTTTTATGTTAACCCACAATTTGTTGTTCATTAGTTTTTTTGTTGAAACCTTGCAAATGACTAATGAACACCGTTCACTAATATTGCTTTCGATCAAGGCATTGAGTAATTGTTTGTTTTCTATTTGTGCAAAATATTCAGATAGCAGCAGAAGGAGATACATAGCTACAGAAATAGAAAAGTTTGGAAAAGGGAACATTTCAGCTCAAGCCTTCACGTTCCGTGAGTTGTGTCTTGCAACTCAAAACTTCGACTATGAATGTTTGCTTGGTTCAGGTGGTTTCGGGAAAGTGTACAAAGGCCACATTAAAAGCAAGAATATGGTACTCTCCCTTCATTTCGTTTGTTTGAAAATTGATAAGCTTTCTTCAACTCTAAAAGAAAAAAAAGGGAAAATGATTTAACTATTGTTTTTTTCATGTTGCTTAGGCTGTTGCTGTGAAGCAACTTGACAGGAATGGTTTCCAAGGAACTAAAGAGTTCCTTGTGGAGGTCCTGCTGTTGAGTCTTCTCCGTCACTCTAACCTTGTCAATTTGATAGGATACTGTTCAGACGGTGATCAGAGAATATTAGTTTACGAGCTCATGCCAAATGATTCTTTAGAAGGTCACCTTCTTGGTATGCATTCATATCCAACCATCTCCAAATTTCGTTAATTGAAGAACTCAATTCGAAAGCAAGGGGTTTGCCTTCTGGGTCGAGCTCGTCGCACCGGGCTTGCCTAGTGCGGGTTACCTCTCCTATGTGGTTTGCGAGCTATTGCATAGGAGCTGGGGTTTTACCCTGTGTGCACCCAAATGGTAGCGGTTGCGGGTTTCCCTTGTCATCAAAATAAAAATAAAAATATGCATATCCAATTATCCATCCAATAACTTGATCAATGAGTGTCATTCACAATAATATAATTTCCCATTGTTTGGCAGAACTTGGTCCAGATCAAAAGCCTCTTGATTGGTATACAAGGATGAAAATTGCAGCTGGAGCAGCAAGAGGACTTGCATACTTGCATGAAACGGCTAATCCTCCGGTGATTTATCGGGACTTTAAATCATCCAACATACTTTTAGATGAGAATTTTGATCCCAAGCTTTCTGATTTTGGACTTGCCAAGCTAGGACCAACAGGTGACAGGTCTCATGTGTCCACCAGGGTCATGGGAACCTATGGTTATTGTGCACCTGACTATGCTTGCACAGGTAAATTGACCGTTAAGTCTGATGTTTATAGCTTCGGTGTAGTCCTTTTAGAAATAATCACAGGAAGAAGAGTCATCGACAGCTCCAGACCCAGCGAAGAAAAGAACCTCATCAAGTGGGTAAGTTTCAAGAATTCAATGTCACTAAATAACAATTACTCCATCATTTCATTTTGTATGACACGTTTTCCTTTCTGGTCTGTTAGTGCCAAAAGTGTTTCTCCTTGTTAAACTCCGTGCTTAGCAATTAGGAACCTATCTTTATTTGACGAATTGATGGGCAGGCACGACCACTGATCAGCGATAAGAAGTTGCACTTAATAGCAGATCCATTGCTACGAGGGAACTACCCGAGGAAGGCATTGGATAAAGCTCTAACAGTTGCAGCAATGTGCCTGCAAGAGGACGCCAGTACGCGACCTTTAATAAGTGAAGTAGTGACTGCTTTCGACTATATATTGAATATCAAGAAACACGACGATGATCATAAGGAGGAAACTGCAGATGATACTTATAAATCTCCACCTGCATTGCAAACTATTACAAGTCATGTCGATCGTATTGCAAGTAATAAACCTAAATGTGTTAGAGAAAGATACTAAATCCGTTTTCCAGGCACGAAACACTTGTATTTCTGAGTGTTTTTCTGGGTTTTGTGTAGTGTTTGTCAGTATGAATGTCCATAGATTTCTTATATACAGGTCATCGAGTTACATTGATAATTTAAAAATTCTTTATACAGTCGGTGTATAACTTAAATACTTAGGAAATCGGATCATTTACCACTTATTTTTATTGATCATCGAAGTACATTACAATGATTTCCAGACCTCACTTGTGGGATTACACGAGTATATTTCTTGTTGTATTTTTGGAAAAAAGTTATGTGTTTGAATTAGATCTTGATAAAGTATATATTTATTTGTAAGAAACCACACTTTTGGATTATTGTTTACTCTTTATTTCCCCTTATATTAAAGATCAACAAATTCCCTAAAACCTATATCAATTTCAAAACCTCATATGAATAAATCCAAATCTTGATAAAACTAAATAAAACTTTTCAAAAAAAAATTGGCATATACTAGTGGCAATCTTGTGATATTGCTATGAATTATGTGCGATAATAATAGGGACTGTTTGGTTCAACTTTAGCCTATAAAGCAAAATTATCTTAGTGCAAATTTCAATTTAAATAATATGTTGTTTGGTTGCATTTTGCCTTTTACTATAAATAATATATGTATAAATAATACATAAATTTTATTTATTTTATCTAAAATAATACGAGTATTAATAAAACGACGATTAAAAACAACAAAATAATAAAAATTCCCCTCACATATTTTTTTTTAAAATTTATCTTTTAAAACAATTTTTATACTAGATAATCCCCTAATTTTCATAACCAAACAACCTCTTATTTAAATGTATTCTAAAAATCATACAATAATGAAAAACTTTAACAAAAAGTAATTAATTTCTGTATAATTAGCCACTATATAACTAATCTAAAGGCCTTTTTTTTTTTTGGTTCAAGAAAAGGGTTTTAGTAGACTCCTCAGCTACTAAATACAGCAATACTTCTTTTCCTCCTCTATCTTTCTGTCTCTCTCAGTATACACAGTACTGATTGTCTTTGTTCTGTTCTTCTCCACCATCACTTGCAGACAAACAAGAAATTAAAACCCTTGTAAAACCCTAAAAAAAGATTCCAACTTTTACAGTTTCAACCCCATTTTACTCCTTTTTTATTATTATTGTGGTTAAAAAAAAATTTAAAAAATAAATATTTGTAAAGTTTATCAACACGGCCGCTCAGTCTTCCCTTTTGAGCTGCACTAGCAATAAGCTAGTTGGCAGAAGAAGTAGAGCTACTGCTGCTGTGGCTATGGCATTTTTGGGTCTTTCTGTTCAATCTTCCCCTTTTAAACCCACTTCTTATGTTTGGTTTTCTCCTCATTCTTTCTCTTCTCGTACTTTTTGGGCTTCTTCTGGTAAAGCCCTTCACAGGTTTGACTCTTTTCCTCACTAAAGTTTCATTCTTTCTACCTTATGTTATGTGATTATACTGTTGTTTTGATAAAGTTTCTGTCTTTACACTTAAACTTCTTGTTCTTCTGTTTTACTGATGTTTTGGGAGTTTTTCCTAGGTGGGTGCTTATCTTTTGTTTTATTTGGTTACTACATGTCCCCTTTTGGATTTCAGGGTGAATAATACTATTTGGGTTTCTTGTCCTTTGTTATGTTTAAATGCTTATTGAAATGAGTTTTTGGTATAGTTGGATTTTTGTGAAGGATTTTGATGATGTACTGGACTTTATAATTGAACTATTACTGGTATTAATATTGTTATAGCCTGTCTCTGTAAGGTGAGAGTGGAATTTGATACTCTCTAGACACTTGGAATTAAGTGGAGTGATGCTTTTGTACACCCATAATACCTCTTTGCTGCTGAAGTTGTTAATTAAGTAATTTAGTTGCTTAAAAGTACTATAGTTGATAGTCTCTGGTTCAATTCCAAGCAGAGGCGAAATCAACATTACGTGATTTCTTTCCATTCGTCCAAGCCTAGGTGGACGAAGTTATCTGGTACCTGTGCTTATGGGTGGTAGCAGGGACCTCGCGGAATTAGTTGAGGTGCACGCAAGCTGGCCTAACACCATGGTTATAAAAAAAAGTACTATAGTAGGTAGTTGATAATACAGTTTGGACGAAGATGATGGGCAAGCCAATTATCAGTTTTCTAAGGGGTCGATCGGTACGAGGAATAAGGGATAATAATCTCGGGATAGAATGCAGGAGGTTAGAAGTATTAATTAATTCCGGAATTATTTATCTCATCATTTGTGCTATGATGATGAGATAAGTTGTCCCATAGATATGATGGGATATCCCGATCCGTGGGATAACTTTGTCTATCCCATCCGGCATCCCCCATACCAAACGACTCCTAAGAGAAATGTCAGGTCCCAATGGAGAAAGATTCTAGTGCTGTTTCTTAACTTCTATTATAGGTGGGGCTCCTTCCTATTCTCGTTCTTTGTCTTATCTTATAAGCTAGAGTGATAAAAATAAAAGAAGGATCCTTTCTGGCACAATCTTTGTATGATATCATAAAATAAGAAAATGTACGCAGGAAAGAGCTAGAACAGCCCCGAAATCTCTTGTGATTACCGTGGAGGGTGTCAATTTTGTGTTTATTATGGGAATTTGGAACGTATTGGTGATCATGAAATATCATCTAATCTCTTTTTGAAAAGAATGCCATTTGTTTTCTTCAAAGAGGAGGAATTTATGCTTCTTTATCCAGTACTGTAATGCTAATATTATTCCAGTTAGATATCTGTGAAGAGTTTTTGACCATGTATGATCTGATGAATGGGGAGAGAATTGAAAGCATAATGCCAGCTATTTAATGTAGGTTGTGAAGTCCCAGTTTATAGCTAATTGATTAAACCTCTCATTCTTTTCTGATTACAAATTGAATATCATTTGCAGGGGGGAAGATTGCAAAACTCAGAGCATAGAAAATGCATCGTCCAGCTTAGCTGTGCTTGGCGATCCCATTAAACAAATATCAAGTCATGAAAGGAAGTTATTCTCTAGTGGATTACAACAGAAAATTGAGGAAGACAGTATTTACGGATGGAATGCTGAAATTGATGCTATTAAAGCTCTTAAAGCAAAAAGCGCCTATAATAGTTATAAAAAGATTTCAGCGGCAAATTGCAGTGTTAGCGCCTCCACAAATCGGAAGGTGAAAGATGAAAATTTTGATGTTCCAATTGAAGTCAATACGAGAATGATGCGTGAGCGTGTCACCTCTAGCTATTCTGCTACAACCTGTATTTCAGGAGGCAGCTTATCTTCAAAAAGCAAACCACCTTATAACCCTAATAGAGGGGAGAAGAAAGACGTTGGAAACTGGAGAGAGTATAAAAACCATTTGCCTCAGCTATCTGTAGGTATCAACCATTCAAGAAACAATGAAGTCACATCAATAAATAAGGTTGATGTTCCTAATGTATCTCATTACAAACCCTTGTCAAAAGGTTCCTATCTTAATGGGCAATTGTCGAGCAAAATTATGGAAGCCAAATTGGAAAAAGCAAATAAACTTTGGGAGGGTAATGCATCTAATCAAATAAGAGACAGTGTGAATGGGACTGATACCAAGGTGGTTACTGTCAAAGCAAAAAGTGTTATCCAGGAGCAAGCAACTAATAAAAGGGAAAAGAATGCAATTAAATCCGTGGCAACTGATTTTGTGAATGGAACTGAGACTAAGATTGTCAGTGATGAAGGAACAGGTTTAGGTCAGATTACCCTCCGTGAGAGGCTGGGTGCAATGTATGAAAAAGTGCATATAGTTGACAATTTATCAGCAGCCAAGGAAGTTGTCAGCAAACTTACAAGTCAGTACAAGCATCTTGTCCATGCATGTGATACAGAGGCATGTCTATGTTAATTTTGTTTGGTTTTTGTGATTATTGGGAATCTGTGATTTCCATGCACATGGAGAATTCTTCATTTGCTATTACATTTGTTGTTCAGCCACTTTAGAACTTATTTACCCTTTTTGATCATTCATACATAGGTAGCGAATATTGATGTTAAGCAGCAAACACCTGTTGATCATGGAGAAGTTATATGCTTCAGTATTTATTCTGGACCAGAGGCTGATTTTGGTGATGGGAAATCTTGTATCTGGGTAGATGTTCTTGATGGAGGTGGCAAGGACCTATTAGTCGAATTTGCTCCGTTTTTCCAAGACCCATCCATCAGAAAGGTAGCCCTTTTATTATGTATCTTTATTTGGGTGATTGACTGATCGTTGGTCCTCTAAATGCCTTTTTCGTGGCTGTCTATTGAAGATCTTTGTTCATGGTTTGTTTCACCTAAAGTCACTTCCCGCATATCATACCATTTACATAAAAATTATAATATGCTGTTGTTTATCTGTAGGTCTGGCACAATTATAGCTTCGACAACCACGTCATAGAAAATTATGGGCTTAAATTATCTGGTTTTCATGCTGACACGATGCACATGGCACGACTTTGGGATTCCTCTAGGCGAATTTTGGGTGGTTATTCATTAGAGGCACTAACAGGTGATTCTCATGTCATGTGTGATGCTAGACTAGTCCATGCTGAAAGGCTGTTCCATGATGAAGGTCTGTTTGGTAAAATATCTATGAAAATTATCTTTGGTCGGAAAAAGCTGAAGAAAGATGGAACTGAGGGTAAAGTAATCATCATTCCTTCTGTCGAAGAGTTGCAAAGGACTGAACGAGAATTGTGGATTTGTTATTCTGCATTAGACTCCATCAGCACATTGATGCTTTATGAGAGCTTGAAGAAAAAACTATCAAAACGGATCTGGACATTCGATGGAGTTCGTAAAGGATCCATGTATGAATTTTATGAGAAATACTGGCGTCCATTTGGTGAGCTTCTAGTTCAAATGGAAACTGAGGGCGTGCTGGTTGACCGTGCCTATCTTGCTGAGATTGAGAAAGTGGCTAAAGCTGAGCAGCTGGTTGCTGTAAATAGATTTCGTAACTGGGCAGCTAAGTACTGTGCTGATGCAAAGTACATGAATGTTGGAAGTGACACACAGCTGCGTCAGCTGTTTTTTGGTGGCATCCAGAATAGGTATAAAGCTTTCAAAAAGTACTTTCTTGCAGAGCAACTTAATCAAAAGTGTTTTTGTGTGTCGAATAACTTGCATTTTACAACACATTTCTCGTTCATCTGATACTGGTTGCCAAATAGCATCCCCCTCTGTAATCTTACACCAATGTGGATATTATTGATTTTTGCTGTATGCAAGTCATCCATGGTGGAGTAGCTGTCCTTGGCAAATCCAAATGCAAGGCCAGACGGGAATAAAATATGTATAGAAGGTGTAGTCACCACATGAAGAACACAGGCCATAATGCAGTCGTGCTTTTGCTAATTTAACATTATCCCACCATATAAGTGTTATTTAATAAAGTTAGGTTTAATTGCTTATCTAAGGTACATGAGAGGTGCGAAATATATATATTGCCAATACTCAAGGCTTCACAAAAGTGGAGGGAGTTGAGTAGTCAAGTATAGTGCCTAAATCACTACACCAAAAAATCAAGAAGTACAAACATCTATATTTCAATCTCTGTGTTGCTTCTATGCAGATTTCACCTGTGCGAGAGGTGATGGCATGCTTGTGCATGAGATTCAACTTTCGAGGATCTATGTTCTTGCTGCAGTCCAAAAGTATTAATTTGCAGATGCCATTTATACAGCTACATTGAAATCCAGTTAACTTCTGGAGTTTTGTAGTTGCAATATTTTACCCCACTATATAAATTTTAACACCCTAGAATGAGGAGACAGTTCACCTAGAATGCTAGCGCCATTTCAGTCCAGATGATAGGATATGGGAAATGTCACTCTACCTAATCTGTCCTTCATGCTTCTAATCTCAATGATATTTTTTCTTTGTGCTGTGCATCTGAAAGTTGTTGTGTCAAGATGTGTGCTCAGATCAATGGTTGTTGTTGAAATATTTGTTGGTGACATTGAATCTTTTCGCGTACCAGCAATGAGAGGAAATACTACCTCTGTCCAGCATCCCATAATTAGAGTCCCTTTTCGAAGGCATTGGCAAATTTTGGTAGTCCCATAAGCGGGGTCTAGGTAGGGTAGAGTGTACACAGACATAGGTTAATTCATTGTCTTAAAATAGAATTTATAGTTTTATAAGCTACACAAAAGATACTAGAGGTTGCAAAAAAAATTTCATTCCAAAATGCTATGCATCTTAATGATTTAGTCAAATTGTTCCGTCCTTTGGGTCTGAAGTAAAAAGGGATTATAAATTTGGGATGAAGGGAGTACAACATTTTTCATTGCCTGTATGGACCAATAAAATTATGAAACTGTTGTTAGCTTCCAAGTGAGAAGATGAGTATTTTCCAACTCTGACCAGTATAGACAAGTTCCCTGGCTTCAATTGAAGATATTTCCTTAGTGAGTGCTATATTTTCTCTTTTACAATTTCACGTTGAGTAATGGCAGCATATAATGTCTTTAGTTTCTTTTTTTCCTTCAGATTGTTTCGTGCTTATTCAGTCTATAAATACCTCTCCTTTGATGTTCTTTATCTTCCCAAAAATAATTGCTTTACAGAAGGAATGTTGATGAGAGTCTACCAAATGAGAAAGAATTCAAAGTTCCGAATGTTGATAAAGTAATTGAAGAAGGAAAGAAAGCTCCCACCAAATTTCGTAAAATCCATCTACATAGGATTTGTGATCCTATCAACACTGAGATTTTCACTGCCAGTGGTTGGCCTTCTGTTAGTGGAGATGCTTTGAAGGCTCTCGCTGGCAAAGTTTCTGCAGACTTTGATATTTTTGATGAAGTGGATGGCAATGCTGAGGAAGTTCCTGAAACAAGCGTTGATGAAGCTTTAACTACAAATAACGAAGCTCTCAGTCAAAACCCAGAAATTTCAGCTTATGGAACAGCCTACCATGCCTTTGGAAGTGGGCAGAAAGGAATTGAGGCTTGCCATGCCATTGCAGCCTTATGTGAAGTTTGCTCCATAGACTCTTTAATATCCAACTTTATCCTCCCCTTGCAGGCAAGTTGCTTTGTGTTTTGTTCTGTGATGTAGTATATAATCTTTCCTCATGGAACAACCTAAGAAGTTCAGGGCAAGTTTTACTTGGCTGTCAAATTTGTTAGTTAATCCGCTACCAAGTATTTGTTTTTACTTCTACTTTTATTTGGTATGATTGTGGCATGTGATGAGTTTAAATGGAGAAGCGTGATCAGTGAGGATTCATATAGGTGACCCCAACACTTGTTTGAGAGTGATGCATAGTTTTTGTTTGTTGTTGCACTAAGCTCGCGCGGGGTCCTGGGATATTTAAAGGAGAGAAAGAAACTAATCCTCAACTGATTGTTTAAAATAATTTTTCTACTGACGTAATAGTATGTGAGAATGATATTTCCTGAAGTTACATGATGAGACATTAAGAATAGTTATTGTGTTTCCTCTATCATTTATGAATAACTGAAATTATTTACCTCGTCTATGGAAGCTTTTCCCAGTATTAGTAAAATTACTTATCAATTATGTATTTCTGAGAAAAATTTTTATCTCGGGTGCAGTTTGTTTGAGCGACAAAAACTACCCTGACCTAGTTATTCACGGCTCACTGTTTAATCAGGCCTTGGTATGGATTAATATTGTTGCCTCACCACTGTTTCAAGGAGTCTAGGTGTTCACAATTGTTGAATGAGGGTTTTCTATAGGACAGGTTACTCAAGAGCTTTCTTTGGACACTTGATTGTGATAGGTTAGCAAGGGATTGGAGATGGAAGTAGCCAACAAGGTGTTTGGTTGAGGTGGAATGTAGAGTAGCCATAACACCATGGAAGATGGTTTTGAGGCAAACTGAGTTATATCTTTCCATGCCGTCTTGCTTTTTTCCAACTTGATGTCTTGACTAATTTGTTCTCTAAAAGCATTTCTCTTTCTATCTCAGGGTCATGATGTGTCAGGTGAAAATGGACGGATTCATTGCTCCCTGAATATTAATACTGAAACTGGGCGCTTGTCTGCAAGGAGACCAAATTTACAGGTATATTTCCTTCACTGACTTCTTGATTGTCATGCATTTTGATTCCCAAATATGCGATCAGCTACTGGTTTATCTTGTTTTAGGTGTTGACCACCCACAATTTTCTTTTCAAGTTTTGATATAAACCCTATAAATTTACTAAAATCTTGTAAATGTTCTCCTTTATCATTAATTGGGCTCATGCTGTATTGCATGGCTCAAGTAAAGAGAAATCAAGTAATAACTTCAATGGTCATCGGTCATCACTTATGTTCCATTACTTTACTAGAATGTTGTTTCAATGTTTATTTCTTTGCAATACAGAACCAGCCTGCTCTGGAGAAAGATAGGTATAAAATTCGCCAAGCTTTTGTAGCTGCAGAGGGAAATTCCTTGATTGTGGCTGACTATGGGCAGGTATCTAGCTGCTTACTGGTTATAATAGTTAGTATTTCTTGAATTGCTTTCAAAAAACTAACAATTTTCTCAAAATTAGTTGGAACTAAGGATTCTTGCACATCTTGCCAACTGTAAGAGCATGTTGGGTGCATTCAAAGCTGGTGGAGACTTCCATTCAAGGACTGCTATGAATATGTATCCTCACATCCGTGAAGCCGTTGAAAAAGGGCAGGTACTTCTTGAGTGGCATCCTGAACCAGGTGAAGACAAACCACCAGTTCCTCTGCTAAAGGTAACTGCAAACACTTATTGTGGATGGTGAAACTTTCCTATTAATATGCAGAAGACAGGATAATTATCGGATACAGTATTATTCACCTGGTCAGCTACTTCCATGAGGGAAAATTCCACGAACAAGAAATTTAGTGCAAGAAGTTTGATTAAGTGGGATTTTAATGCAGTATACTACAAATTCCTTTTCAGGATGCTTTTGGCTCTGAAAGAAGGAAGGCAAAGATGCTCAATTTTTCAATTGCGTACGGAAAAACTACAATTGGACTCTCACGCGATTGGAAGGTACTTCAGCATCTTTGAGACAATTTTTTATTTTTTTTGTGAATCTGACAATATCTATTTAATTACCTTGATTTTTATACGTATAGTTTTTTAGGTCTGTATGAGCTGAATGAATACTATTTCATTCTCAGGTATCTGTAAAGGAAGCAAAGGAAACAGTTGAACGTTGGTATAGTGATAGAAAAGAAGTGTCAGATTGGCAGGAACAACGCAGATTTGAAGCACGCGAGTTCGGACGTGTTCACACACTTCTAGGACGAGCACGCTGGTTTCCGTCAGTAAAAAATGCAACTGGATCCGTAAAAGGTCACATAGAACGAGCTGCTATCAATACTCCAGTGCAGGTACATCTTAATACACCTTCACCCGTTTCTTTCTTTTTTGTGTGTGTGTTGCCATTGTCTCTCCTCTTTTCTTTTTTCTTTTTGATAAGTTGTCTGCGCATGTATGTCCCCATGTACGCCATGCTGACTTCTGAAGTTTTTGACAGGGAAGTGCTGCAGATGTCGCTATGTGTGCCATGTTAGAGATATCAAAGAATGCACGACTAAAGGAGCTTGGATGGAAATTGCTTTTACAGGTTTACCTTCCGTTGCCCTTTACTGGATTCATCTCATTTAGGAAAAGAAAAAACAAATAATAACAGAAAAAAGTGTATTCTTCTATCATATATGTGTTGGTACATCTCTCGATATCTCTCTCTGTAGGCTTCACCTACAACTTTCGAGCTCACCCCTTAAGTTTAACCTCATGTTAAGTTTGGTCAGATGCCTCAATTACTGTTAATTCGGGTGATAAGTGTTGGACTTTTACCATTTGTTGTGCTTAACTGCAGACAAAAAGATTATAGCCAGAATTTTCATGAATATTTACCAAGAGAAAGATTGGTTTTTCATGCAATAGAAAGGGCATGACACATTTAGAATTTTATGCTTGCATAGCTTATAATTATTCGTTGTATGCGCCTTGCAGTACCAGTTGATTGTGTGTGTCATTTGACACTGTACTTAATTGTTCGTCTTGGAACAGGTTCATGATGAAGTTATTTTGGAAGGACCAGAAGAATCTGAAAAAGAAGCCATGGCAATAGTGGTTCACTGCATGTCCAATCCTTTTAATGGGAAAAATATTCTCAGAGTTGGCTTATCTGTCGATGCTAAATGTGCTAAAAACTGGTATTCTGCCAAGTAGATGGTGGATTTCATCGACAAAATACACGAACTTCTATCAACTCGGCTGCATTTATTTGTGCTTTGAAATGTATAGAGTTTAATCTAACCCAATCCAGTGTGTCACAGCAAACAGATGATTCTCGCGACCATCAAACTATAACTGCCTTCCTCCCCTCCCCCTTTTTGTGTCATGTAACCTGCTGCTGTTACTCTCATTTTTCAACAGGTATAGAATAGCCTAAGCCTGTAGAGACCTTAATTTGTGTAAATGTAACATATTTTCTTTTTTTGTGTTTCTGGTTGAGTAAGTTGTATGTAGTCTTTGTTTTCGTATCAAAATCTTTGTAAAATTGCACCTTACCATTCTGATGATGTCTTCCCCATCCTATGTGTAGGCGTGTATTTACTATTTCGATTATCGTATTATTTTATTGTAGTTATATGCTTTCACTTTCATGTATTCTTTTTCTGGACTGTTTTTCTTTGACAGGAAGGTCTATCGTAAACGGTGTAGGTGCAAGATTTGAGTGCACATTTACCTTTAGTGTATGTTGGAACCTCAAAAAGTAATCGCTTTTTAGGGATTTTTTGATTCGTTAACAAGTAATATTATATAATAATGTGGGACTATATCATGGAAACTATATAACAATGAAATTATTTAGGAATTAGTGGAGGGCCAAACACTAATAATATTTCAAAGTTAATTACTTTTGTAAGTGGACATTAGTTTATTAATATGTTATGCATTTGGAGGAGAATTTTTAGATTATGCACAATATTGTGTCTATCTATATATTTCACCTTTTACATATTTTTGCTAGATTTTACTAATTAAAAGAGATCGTAGGCGTAACTGCAAGAAACGATTCAGAAGAATAAAATTTCACGAGAGTAAAGATATAAAGTGACACCTAAAGTTATTTCGAATTTTCAAAAAAATATCTTAATTTTGTGGGCGTCCTATTACCCCACAAAACATTCAAAATCACAATAATTACACACTTTTTACACAATCTGCATTCTCAATGTATGAGCGTGAGTCTCACTCCAATTAATAATATAATTACGTATTGTCAGTGCCATGTGGCATTTTTACACTGGTTTGGGGGTATATTTTTACTCCTTCACGCGCCTATCAAATGTGAGAACACGGCTATTGCGAAAATGGGTCAAAGTGTTTATTTATTGTGATTTGAAATAGTTTCATTGGTAACAGGACACCCGCAAACTTTAGATATTTTTTTAAAAATTCAGTTGTCCTTCTATGTTTTTTCTCTTTCACGAATGAATTTATGAAGTTCAAATCGTTATTACTTTAAATTATAAGAACAATTTACTTCAAGAATGATTCATGAAGTTCAAATCTTTATCCATTTAAATGATAAGAACAATTTACCTGAAGAAGGATTGGTGAAGTTCAAATTGATAAAGGCTAAAATTTACTAATTTAACTATCAAAAAAGTAGTTGTTCCCCACATTTGAGGGAACCAAAAGGTATGAGTGGGGCCCAACAACAAAAGTTTTACAAATTATTGATGAATCATCCAACACAATATGCTTTTCTGCAGAGTGACACAAAGGGCATTGAATATTTGCTGTCAAACCCCTCCATTGACAGAGGGGATTTGCTCATCTTTATTAGGTAAACCTTTTCTCAGGGCTCCAATGGCAGCTTTTTTTTTTCTTTGTTATTTCATTGGGTTTCAGTCCAAGATAATAATATCTGTTTTAATGACTTGTCAAAGTAACAATCTTTGTGGTGTTTTCACATATTTTGAGCTGCTTCTTGTGATTCTTGAGTATTAGTTATATGGGATTTATGGGTCTTATTGCTCTTGTCAAGTTGATGCATAGATTGAAAACTTGGAGGACTTTTTATGTTTAGGAGGATTCAACTTGTCTTTGCATTTTCAAGAACTTGTCTTTGCATTTTCAAGGTTGGTTAGGACAATTAGACTTCTCTGTTTTCCCTTTGTGATGTTAGGTTTGATTAGGTAACATGTTTGGTGTTCTATCCTAGAATTTCTTCGTCCTTAACCAGAGGTCTTTGCTACGTTGACTTGCCAAAGTTTCAATCTTTGTGGTGTTTTCAAATGTTCAGCTTCTTCTTGTGATTCTTGAGTATTAGTTATATGGGATTTATGGGTCTATGAAACTTGTCAAGTTGATGCATAGATTGAAAACTTGGAGGACTTTTTCTGTTTTAGGACAATAAAAGAACTCCTAATTTCAAGGTTCATTTTGCATTTTCAAGAATTTGTTAAGGGATGGTTGGTCAGGAGAAAGAACTCTTTCTGTTTAGCATGATAGTTCTTTGTTTTCCCTTTGTGATGTTGGGTTTGATTGAGTAACATGTTTGATGTTCCATCCAAGGGTTGTGGTGGGATCAGGGATGGGAAGGATCCCTCCACCCTTAAGCAGAAGTCTCGGGTTCGAGTCCTAGGTATGGAAAAAGTCCTGGTAGGGGATGTTTCCTCTTTAAAGGGGCCTTATGCAGCGAGAATCCATATTAGTCAGGACCAAACATGGGTACTTGACACCGGGTGGAAAACCGAAAAAATGTTTTATGTTCCATCTTTTAGACATGTCTTGTCTGTTTCAATCTTAAGAATCAGTATAACTGGTAAACCATGTAGATGTTTCTCCCAGTTGTATACCCCTTAACAAAAAAGTTCAGTACGACTCCCTATGTCTTTTGATCTTTTATAATCTGATAGAATATTTACTAGAATATGCCGATCAGTGAGCTTTATTTCTCTTATTTATGGTTTTCAGGTCCTTATAATGCAGCTTTTTGAAATTATTGTGATTTGTCTTCGAATGACTTTACTTATAGGTTCTCGTTACAATTATAGATATTTCTGTGTTTATGTGTTTGTTCCTGGTAAATTTAGGATATTGGCATTTATGTGACTGTTCTCTTAGCTCTTTTGCTGTGCTGTTCCTTAATTGACCAGATTTTTAGTCCATATATATAAGTTCATGTCAACCATGATTGTATGAAGAGTTAGACTTTGTTTGAACTTATCTCATCACAGTCGGACTTATGCACGTATTGGTTGTTATTTCACAGGGTTTATCTAAATATCTGGTAGAGCAACCTCAGAATATTTGGAGAGAATTATGGTTCAGACATTACAGTCCATAAGGGGTGGTGGAGGTTCGATTAAAGTTGGAACAACTGGTACGATCAGTGCCCTCATGTCAAGAGAATTAGATTCAAAACCAGCTGCTTCTACGACATCTGTATCACGTAGGTATAGGTCTCCTACTGTTTGTTCATTTGCTACTGGTGATGCAATCAGTCCTAAAAGAACAAAGCCAAGAACATCAATCGATAAAGCTAGCAGCAGCTGGGCATCTGAAGATAATAAAAATGACCCCGAGATAGTCAGGAAGGTGAAGCACTACAATTGTAGAACTCCTCAAATTCCTATACTAGAATCAGAAAACATTTCAGTAGATGGAACTCCTATTAGGAAGAAACCTGATAGGAAGGGACCGGCGTTAGTGGAAATCGTGGACATAAAATGTGGTAGTTCGGGAAAAACACGTGCAAATCCTATGAAGAATCGTCTGAAGAAGATTAGCTTCTCAAAACTTTCTGAGAGCCCTGTCTAGGCATGTGAACCTTGTAAGTGGATCCAGAAATTGCTTTTGGGCAATCACGTTCTGCAACTTCTACCACAGAACAGATGCTGGTTATGAGCTTACTGCTCCCATTCTTTATTTGTTTTATGACCAACGAAACAATCCAAGCTTTTGTCTCGAGTAACTGCTAGGTGAAGGCCTATCTGCAAGTTGCCAAAGGTTGCTACACAGATCATCTTGATGGCCTATTTTCCAGCTTACTAAAGTCAATAATTTCTTGCAAGACGAGGCATCCAATTGTGCCTCTGTTGCCCTATTCAACTGTAGAATTTCTTGCAGTCATCTTCTCAGCAACAGTAAAGCGTAAGCTGTAATGTTCTTAGATTTAGCTTGGCAGAAGGCAAAGTAATGCCCTGTGTAATGTTTGAAGAGTTGTCGTCCTGCCTGACATGAGAATTAGTCAGTTTGGTTAGGTTCAAAGTCCAAGTGCTTTTACGCGAATTCTTTACCATATCTTCTCAATGTAATCAACTGGAAAGTAATGTAATGAAAAATTGAGCAGCCTGGCAATCACCTTATTCATGTGTTGTTAATAAAGTTGCCCAACTTTTAACTGCATCTGCATTCAGTTAACCTCATTTCAACACTGGCAACTGTTTATTGTCACCGTTGGCTGTTACTTCATCGATTACTTTCTCTCTTGTGACAAGAGATGAAAAGGAGTTAGCTGGTCTTGTTAACTCAATCCATTTCCAAAAAAGAACGATACGTTTCTATATGTAGTTATTTTCTGCTCTCCCACCCGAGTTGAAAGATGATGAAGGGTTGATGTTGCTTATTTTTATGTTGTTTCTGGGTTGATGTTGCTTATTTTTATGTCCCAAAAAAGAATCTATATGTAGTTATTTTCGGCTCTCCCACCCGAGTTGAAAGATGATGAAAAAAATGCGGTTTTGGAAGCTCACTGAATTGCATATCAGAGCCAGGTTTCGATCCTGGGACCTGTGGGTTATGGGCCCACCACGCTTCCGCTGCGCCACTCTGATTTGTTGATATCAAACTGCTTCATTTATTTTACATTTTGTAAAACAACCTGTCATTTATTTACCTTACTACATAGTATATAATATATAATTTTCTTCGACCTTAATTCATGATTTCAAATAGAAACCTACAATCATTTAAAATACTTTTATAAAATAAGACTCCAATTAATATATTCATTTCGAAAACAACTAAAACTCTAACTGGTGAACTCCCTGATATAACCTAATGTTTTTTTTTTTTTTTTGTATGAATATTAGTTAAACTCAAAAATAAGGCTCTTATCCAAACCAAAGAAAAAGAAAAAGAAAAAATAAATTTTATATATAATAAAAAGGCAAATAAGAGAAAATCTACAGTGAGCCCTTATATTAAAGCTTCCAATTTGCACCCTAGAGTGAAAAAGATAGCAGCTTTTGCATCCAAACAGTGAAAATTGAGGCATATTTGAAGTGGGGTTTGGATAGAAAAGGATAAAGATAATTTCTCAGGCAACAAAGACTTTGCCGCCGGTGAAAGAATTTCATAAAACGACAAGCTAAACAGTTATCAGGTGAAGTTTAATGATACCCTTTTGCTATGTTTGTTTAGTTGTAGTAATTTTGATTTTTATCTGTTGTTCTTGAATGAGGAAGACATTGTTGATAAAGAAAGTGGAAAATCCCAATTCCCTCATTGTAACTCTTATATTGTTGTTGTAATTACTCAGAAGGTCTTTTCTTGAATTCCTTTCAGCATTTTTTTTTTGTCTAGTGGGCTCTTATCTGTTAATTATATACTGTGCTGATTTGACAAGAATAAGGGTGACATTTAAAAGGAGGGTGTGGTCTAGTGGTCAATGAATGGGTCGGGAATCATGAGGTCTGATGTTCAAATCATAGCGGAGTAAAAAATATTAGGTAATTTTTTCACATCAGTGGAAGTGTTAAGCAGACCAACTAGAGCGCGGACCGAGAGCCTAAACAAAGATGGATATGACACCCAGCCTAAAGCTAGCTAATGAAGGGAGGATTGCCCAAATCCATATAAACAGGCCCCTGGTTCATTACCCGTTTGTTCCCCAACCAGTGTGAGACTCTAACCACTCTAACTGTTTGAAGTTGTAATTTTGAAAATAAACAAGTACAACAAGGATGAAAAGTTCTTTAAACTCCAAAGCGGAACCAATCAATTTATGGACAGAGTCACATGATACTTTTACTGGTGGGAGGTGAGGTACACGTGGAGTTAGTTGAGTTATGCGCAAGCTGGCCTAGGTACCACGTTTATCAAAAAAGAATAAGGGCGATATTCTCAAAACCCACTTTTGTTATGTGGTCAACTAATTTAGGATTCAGGCATAGTTGATAGTATTAAGTTATTGGCGTGTGTGTGGGGGGTCAACTACACTACAGGCATGCGTAGTTGAGTTACTACATCATTTTTGGCTTACCCCAGACAACAAAGCTCAAAACTTTTGATTGTTTAACTTGTGATAAAAATAGGGTGTACATTTTTTCTTTTGATTTTTTGTTTAAGAATTCCACATAGAGATTGAGAAGAAAAACCAATTGAAATTCTAAGTTCTCCTTCAGGCCCCTTAAGGATTGATTATCTGTCTCTGCCTCACTGTGTCGCACTCTTTCGTTGGCTGTTGACAGTTTTCTTGTTGCCTTTGAGCTTATTGTTGGAATAGTTCCACTTTGGAAAGTTCTTTTGCAACTTTTGGCTGCTAATAAGCTCCCCGGAATTTTGTATTCATGAATGTGCTTTTAGTTCTTAATTTGACTGAGTCAATTTTCTTGATATTCGTGTTTCGTGTGACGTTTTTGTTTCCAAATTAATAGGTTTTATTTGCCAGGCTTTACAACTTGCACTTTCTAGCCTGCACATGATAACACAATCTCCTCGGTATAAATTTTTGTTTATAAGATTAATTGAAGGGGAGCTATAGGAGCTTGTGTTATGTGTGTCTTGCTTTGTCAGTTTGCTTTATGTACTATGTCCATTAAATAGAAGAAAATGCAATCTACTTATGTAATCTCATGTTGTTTCCTTCCGTGGTTTTGCAGAACTCTGCACTTGAAGGTTTGCTGCTTCCCGAGCTACTTTTGTTATTGATACTCAGAAAGGCATAATGGCTGTTTGTGGTTCAAGGACTCATATTGGCCATTTCGTTGGCAATATGACTGCTAGGCGCCTGCAGTGTAGTTTGTCAGTAAAGAGTTGTACTGCTTCTTACAACAAAAGAGGCTTTCAAAATGTTAGTAAAGCTAACATCAGTTTGGGAAACAAAGGACGGCCCAATAACTTCATGCTTTACCAATATTTCACGACTAATGTTGCAAAGAGGAGGACTAACCTCAATCCACACAAAGGCTTTGGATTGGAAGGTTTTCGCAATTTATCCCAAGAATGTTTCTTTTCTGGAACTGCCTCTGCTTCTAATGTGTCTTCTGATAATTCTAAGGGCACGGAACAAGTTGTAGATGTTAATTCTTCTGAAGCAAAGATCCCCTTGCAGCTAAACTCGGGATCTTTTTACCTACCTCATCCTGCTAAAGCAAAAACTGGTGGAGAGGATGCTCATTTTATTTGTACCCTTACACCAGCAATCGGTGTAGCTGATGGTGTTGGTGGATGGGCTGATCTTGGTATTGATGCTGGACTATATGCCCGTGAATTGATGTCTCACTCTTTATCTGCAATTCAAGATGAACCAAAAGGTTCTGTAGACCTAATCAGGGTGCTGGAGAAAGCTTACGTGAGAACAAAAGCAAAAGGCTCTTCCACAGCGTGTATCGTTGCACTCACTGAAGGGGGTCTTTATGCAGTTAATTTAGGAGATAGCGGATTTATGTTGGTTAGAAATGGTTGTGCTGCATTTAAATCCCCTTCACAGCAGCATGGGTTTAATTTCCCATATCAACTAGATTGCAATAATGCGGGTGATTCACCTAGCTCTGCCATGGTGTTCAAAATTACTGTTGCACCTGGAGATGTCCTAATTGTCGGTACAGATGGGCTTTTTGATAATTTGTATGACGAAGATATCAGTGGAGTTGTATTTCAGGCCATGGAAGCTGGCTTAGGGCCTCAGATGACTGCTCAGCGGATAGCAGAACTGGCACAACTAAGAGCAATGGATCATACTAAGGCTTCACCTTTCTCTGATGGAGCTCGCGAGGCTGGATTTGATTACCATGGTGGGAAGCTGGACGACATCACTGTAGTTGTTTCTTACATAACAGAGTAAAATTGAAAATTCATACCATGTTGCAATTTTCAGAGACACTATTGGAACAGAATCAACAGCTGGAGGAGAATCATACAATACAACAACCCGTAAATCCGAGGCATCGGTTAGAATTTTGGCATTTTGATTTGTGTGTAAAACAAAGACAAGAATGAGAAGGCTTCAGCAGCACCTTGGGTCTTTGCTTAGTTCACCTCAGTTTGATACAAGTGTTTTACTTTATGAAATTCAAATAGCATGTTGGAATCATTAGCATTTATTTGATGAAGGATTTTCTTCTGTATTTTTGTTTACTTAGTAGATGCCTTACTTGGTAGTTGGTACATGATATTAGTGTTCATTAAATTAATAGTAACTGTTTGCTGGCATGTAAGCTCTCTGGAAAGTGTTAATACTGTTGACAGTTGAGTTCTTCATGAAATCAGGACAATGAGATTATTTTTAAAATAAAGTCCAAACAGTGTGTTTAGAGATACAAACTCCATTTCATTTTCAGCTCCCACAGATGCTCCAAACTTCTTCCTACCCTCCAAAAAGGACATGATTGAGCATCAACTCCTAAAATTTAAAACCAATTTGGATAAATTGTCCAAATGCAGGAATATCTTCATCACAAATATGGATGCAAAGATGCCCCGCGGCCTAGTTAACAGAGAAAAACAAGGAGAAATGAAAAACTATTTAGGTGAAGTTCAGAATAGACTGGTCTTAACATTTCCACTAAAAAGTAAACTGAAAAATGGATCTTCTTTATCTACACCAGGATTATCACCCTTTTCTGTTCTATGAATGTCAAACCCCAACTCATTGTTTGTTGACACTTTGGGTCTTTTCACTGAAACAAATGCAACACTATTTCTTGATCGGTGTTTGGCTTTTGCAAGAATGTCGGGTGATGAACTTGGAAGTGCTCCGGCTTCAGGAGCATCAAAATTATTTCCAGAAGGTCCTGCAATAGTTGAATCAACTTGAGCTCGAGATTCATCATTACTATCTTGGATAGGATCCTCCAAGGAATCTACTATATCGTTGTCCTTTATAGTTTGACCATCCTCAACCGAATCTTTAGAGGCCGTCTGTCCAGGTTTGTCATCTACACAAGATCCTAGAAAAAGTTATGTACAAAATTATAGACAAATAACAATGAATTTCAGCAACAAATGAAGAACTTGATTGTAGGGAGTAAGAAGCACTAGATATATGAATACATTAGGAAGACATGCAACAGACATGTCTTCCATGAACATAAAGGACAACAATAAACAGTCCCTGATAAGACAGAATTATTGTCAAACTGAATGACTAAAACTGGTGTCAGGTACGCTGCCTACACTACATCCCCTGGGTATATGGCCCTTCCCCAAATCCTATGTGAACACCGGATGTTTCGTGCATTGGGCTGCCTTTTTTAATGATAAAAACTGGCAAACAGAAAAACTCTGGATATTACTATCTCAAATGGAATTATCAAGTGCAACCTTGAGTTCACTTCTATCTCAGACTGAAAGAATGACTTGATAAAGAAAACAAGACAGTAAAAAGAAATTGTGGTTCATGGTTACCTCCTAGGAAAAGCTCAATGCTTTCATACTGAACCTTAGATGCTTCTGTAGAAACATCTTCTCCAACCTCCTTTTCCTGGCTTCCGACATCTTTCTGATTTTGTCTCTCAACTAAAATATACTTATCAGATTCCCATATACATTCAAGGAAGATCACCTGCTGCTTTGGCGGAAAGTATTCTCTAAAAACCTGCAATGCACAAATTATTGAACATTTGCTTCTTTGATTTCATCTTAGAGTTGTTATTAACGACTATCAAGGAAGTACTATCAATTTTCCTATCTCAACATTGGACTTGTGAGAAGAATGACTCTCATAAATTTTCCAACCATTTCTTGACCTTAACAGAACTAATTAAACCAATCAAAAAAGCAAGTGAACAAAGGGAATATAAGGAAGGAAAATAATTTATTGCATTGCATCAGAAAAACAGAGAGCAGTCAGTAGCAAAGTAAAAACCTCAAATCCATCTTGAGTCAATTTTATGGCTTGTTCCCTCTGAGATAAAGAGGAGACATTGTTGAATACACAAACAACATCAAGAAGCATCTGCAGTGAATAAAGAAAATTTGCTTAGAATTTCCTGTTCAATTACCAGAATCCGGAGAAAATTTGCTCGACATAAGCTTTTCAATTCCTTAAATATTGCATGCTCTAAAAGAGCAAAATTCTCAGGTCATACATGACCCATTCCCCTCTTGAATTAGATTAGTTGCTCTATATAATAAACTCCAGAAATTACCATGACTCCAGTGTATTCTACTGGAAACTAGAACTTCAACAAACTCAAATTTCAAAAGAACACAATCCATGTGCAAGACCTTTACTATTATAAGTATGACCAAGGAATGAGCTTTAAAATGGTGTCATTCTTCATGAGTTCACATAACATTTCACACTTCAGAAAATGATAAAATTATTCTGAGAATGCTTACTTGCTGAACTAGAACTCTAATTCGGGCGAGCAGGGACAATACTGTAAGTGAAAATCCCATAAAAAATGATCGTGCTAGAAGTGTTGATATCTCCCTGTCTATTGTTAAGGGTAAAAAACAATCATACATGGCTAACAATCCACATTGGAATTTGCATTAAACAGGCACATTGATTGAGTGTCTACTTTGAAATGAAAAGCAATCAGCACAAGGTGAAAAACAGTCAACCTACAAATGAGACGAAGACTATACATATGAAATTATGAAGATATGGAAAATAAAAAGGAAGAAAGGAGGTACAATAAATATCCAACTACACCAATTTATCAGACCGATATGTTTACAGAGAATTAGCTGTGCAAAAATCTAGTAATTTGAAGAACAGAAAAGGTTTGCTATATGTACATAAGTAAGCACTCACAGTGTTTACAAACACACCCTGGTTTTACTCCAATCACCTACACACACCCAAAGAATTATGAAAGAAGATGAAAAACTCAAGCTCTGCTCTTCCTATTACTTAAAGATTTAACAAGTCTAAAAGGAAATCACCAATGGCATTAATGGCCATCAATTTCCATAAGTAAATCTTATCCCATAATCAACATATAAAAGGAACTATTAATATGCAAAAAAAGAAGCAAGAAGGATACGCAGCGGCCCTTAACATTGGCTCAACCATCTGCAAGAAAGAACAAGTGAATTAGGAATTACTACTTCATAAAATGATAACTCAAGTTTTCCTTGTTGTAATATGATTCTTATTAAGCCCCGTATGTTAAGACACTTGATTCAATAGAGAGAGAGAAATCATCATTCCTGTAGTTATATGGAATAACAATAACTACGCATCAATCAATTCAATCCTAGGTGAATTAGAGTCAGCTACAGGAATCCTATTATTCCATTAAGGCTCATCTCTATTCAATACTTTAGGTACTCTAAATAGAAGTCATCTATATTTTCTACTGGTATACGTTCCTTCGAGCAATGATAAGTTGTCTCCATGTGACCAGGTTCGAGCCCTGGAATCGACCACTAATGCTTGCATCTGGATAGACTGCCTACATTAAGGGGTGCGACCCTTTCCAAGTCCCAACGTGAATGTATAATGATTCATGCACCGGACTGCCCTTTTTATACATGAAAACTAGGGCGTAATGCCAGTAAATGCTAGCAGGAGATTTCGCTAACATGGTAAACTGAGACTGGCAATTCAATATCATGAGTTACTTTACAGACTTGGATGAGTGGTTTTAGATGCAGAACAACAAGAAGTAAGAACAAAAGAAACAATAATACCTGTGACAACAGGTGTGCAACCCCCGAAAGACGCTCCAGAAAGTTATATTTGCCACCATTAGATCTTCTCCTCTTTAGGCTGAGGCCAATAAAAATGAGGGTGAAAGTTCAATATATATAAAATCATCATAAGTTAGAAAGCGGCAGTGAAAGTTTGTATGTATAGTTTAATGGAAGAGCAAGACATAAATAATGGCAATTCTATTTCCATGGCAGTGGGATCAGTAAAATTAATCTCGCTTGTTACTGGTTAGAGTATTACCCTCCAATATGTCGGTTAATGAAAGGATGGATAAAACTTGCAAAAATATTGTTATAGGTCACATAAACAGCAACAACAGCATGATGGTAGACTATTTAATTAAACAAATGGTAGAGCCAAGCAACATTCAAACATCATAATCAGCAAACATTTGCACTTGCAAACAATACAAAGAGATGGATGATTATTGATAACAATCATATTGTAGGGAAGACAATTTCAGTTTCAAGCTTCCCTATAGGTCAGTTCAATTGTTTCACTGACAGAAAGTGGTAGACATCAATATAGGAGTAGAAAAATGCAAGAGTATGAGAAGCGCTCATCTCCAATAAAAATTTACTCAATCAAAATACCAAAACTTGGCATATGATCACTACAAAAACTATAATAATAAAAACCTTAAAACAAAAATGTAGGTACTTTAAAGGGGTCAAAAATACCTTTCCAAAAGCTGCACTTTTTGCTTGGGTCTTTTTCCGTTAAGAACTTGAAAGGAGGCACTCAAAACCTCCTCCAAGTTAGCTGTTTGGAGGAGCCTCACATCTCTTCGCACCTAATATCATCAAAACAAACATATAAAGTAAGCATTGCACTTAGGACAAAAATGCAAACCCCATCAATACCCCCTATGCAGATAATATATATACATGAATAAACCTTGGTAACAACCTTTGAGGGGTTTTGGAAATAGGAACATCTTCTATGATAGTTCTTTGTGTTTAAACAAAGCAAAGCCCATTACAACAACAACATACCCAGTCTAATGCCATAGGTGAGGTCTGAGGAGGGTAGTATGTACGCAGACCTTTACCCCTACGCATAGCATAGACCAAAGCAAAGGTTATGCTGCTATCGACACCTAACCAATTAACCAAAAGTATAATCATTCGAGACCGAATCTTATGCAATTGTGGAATTCCATTCAAATAAGCTTTTTGGCCAGTTCAACGACAGCCGTGAGGTGTAGTAAAAGATAGTAGCGAACTAGAAGAAATTCCCATAGTTGCATAAGGGGGACGTTGAAAACATTCCCACAGATAGTATGCAATACTCTTATCAAAACGAGCACTTTACTCTTTCTTAGTTTAGGGAAGAAACATACTCAAGGAACACAAAGCTAAGAGGTTGTTTCTAAAAGACCCTTGGTTCAAGTAAGGCAAACCAAACAGAAGTAAGACAAGGAACAATAGCAGTAGCCAAATAATGTGATAACCGAAGCACATGAAACAACGGATAATAACAATAATCGTAGGACAAGAAACTACGAGAATAAGCTCATTACACAAGCATATATGAAGAAATATTGGTAAAAATACAACCTTTAACAGGTACTGAAAATATGAGCATCTTCTATGCTGGTTTTTGTTTTTGTAAACGAGACGATCAAGAATGGCAAACTCTGTCTGGAGCTGACTAACAAAAGTGTTTAGCCTCTGCTCAACTATTTCCATCTCTGACCCCATAATTTCAGCTGTAACAGAGAAAAACTATAATAAGACTTCATAAATTCAGAAACTAAGTAGACAGTAAAAATACTTACGGCGGCAGCGACAGGCGGCAATCGTCGACCGTCGACCGGCGACTAGTGTGCTCTGAGCGGCGGAGCAATACGTGTTCGGGTTGAATTCGTCTGACAAATGGGCTAAGGAAATTTGATGGATGTGATGGGCTAAATGGGCCAAAGCCTAAGGGTCATATTCATTGGGCCGATCCATAGTTTCGTTTAGGGGAACTTTCGCAAATAGCCACTATAATAAACTTAATTATGCTCCATAGCTATAGTTTGCATATTTACGGGTTATAGCTATAGTTTAAGATGTTTTGTTTGTATAATTCGCAGGTTTGTATAATTCGTGGGTATATTTGTATAATTCAGTTATTTTTGTATAAACTCGAAATAACGAATTTATACAATTACAAACATCTGAAGTGTAAACAGTTATGCAAATACAAAATAACATTATACAAAAGTTATACAAATTATATCATACAAGTTCCGAATTATACAAATGTGCGAATTATACAAAACTAAAAAGTTGAGCCGCGTAATTATAGCTAAAAGTAGGTCACAAATTGTAATTAAGGCAAACTATAGCTATATTAAGTAATTAACTAGTATATGTTTGTTTATACGCGTAATTTTCCCTTTCGTTTATAACCATTTTTGAAAGGGTCATTGCCTATTATGACCTTTACTTTATGTTGGTCTTTAACTTATGTTCCTCATTAAAAAAAAAAAGTTTTTTTACGGGATATAACCATATATTTTTCGTATTATGACATTTCTCAAGTTATATTTTATTTGACTTCAATTTCTAAAGAATGTATGCTTCAGTAGAATAGGCGTAAGTTTAGTTATTAAAAGGCAAAAATTAAAAATCAATTCATTTTGTAGATAAAATTAAAGATCAATCTACGTTGAGGTCAATTCATCCAACTTCAACATAAGGCTTGATGGGGTGGCTCAATTTTATTTTATTTTTACTAACCTTTTTTGAGTGTATCTGAAATTTGAATAATTAGAAGAATAGAAGATAGAAGTAATCTCAAATTTAAATGTTGGAATAAAATCACTTTTGATATAGAGTGTTTTACTCTCAAAGTGGTGATGTCTTAATGTGAATCTGGATTAATCTATTCCGAACAAGACATCGAGATGGGATGAAAAACAAAAATAAAATAAAAATTGGAACACTAATTGATGGACTTCATAGTTGAAATGTTGCCATCAATCATCATATTAAGACATAATTCTCATTTTGTCAATGCGTAAATTTCACAACTTCGTATCATACCTCAATTATTATTTGTGAACTAAATAACTTACCTATCAAATGAAAAATATACATGTATATTATGATCTTTTATTTATTATTAGAAGTTGTTAGTTAAAATGAGAAAGATGGTCTATGGTTGTCACATCTTTATCTTAAAACCAAACTAAAATAAGACATGTAAAAAGCCACATATGTCATGAGTCTCGTGTTTCTTACGTGTTGCAACAAAAACAAGTGTATAATTGAACACGAGAGATAGAGTCGGAATTTAAATTTTAAAATTCTAAATTTTAAAATAGCAATATCAAGTATTAGTAATAATTTGGGTTCTCAATTTAATTTTTATATATGTTTAATGAATTTATTAGTGTAAATATTGAATCTGAACTAAAGTCATTGAATTTGATTGAATTTAAATCTGACCTTTTTAGTAATTATGCATGGAAAGGTGATGAATTTGAATCAAAGTTATTGAATTTGATTGAACTCGTATTTGACCTTAATTTTAGCTCCGCCATAATTATGCATGGAAAGATGATGAATTTGAATCAAAGTTATTGAATTTGATCGAACTCGTATATTCTAACTTGGTGATTTATCAATATTCAATATGCAATCCCCATTAATGTAGTTATTGTTATATTCTTCACCAACCATAATATTATTTTTTAAAGTATATCCATATTTGGTTCATACGATGTTTATCTCTTTTTCCAACTTTTTGCTTTTAATTTTAGCTATCACCAACTTAAAATATTGAGCAATCAATTTCTCATCAAACAAGAATGCAACAAGTGAGTGTAGTAGTTATTATTATTTTGATTAATTTATCATATAATAATTGATAAAAGTGAATAAGCTATTTCACCTAAAGGCAGTTTGTAATTCAGAAATTAATTAATTAATAAATTGTATAACTACCTCAACACACCCAACGTGGACCAATACTTATGACGTTTTTTTATTTAATTATAGTAAATTGAAATACCTTTTGCAAGCAAAGCATAGAAAAGTTACATCTATTGTTTTTTTGCTTGTTGAAATTCATAATATTGTGATTACAAGACCTTTAATTATTTGGTTTATCACTAGATCATTTTTATATTCATAGGAATGATATATACTTATGTTACTACTTATACATCATAACAAAAGGTAGGACCGCAACATGCAAAAAGAAGTTCCTACTTTATCTGTCATAACAATATAAACGGTAACGGCAAATATAAAAGGAATTAATGTCTCAGTGTTATCAAAAGTTTCCTTCAAACACCTCTTCATAAGAAAGTTTGCTTATTTTATCCTATTCTCTATAATAAATTATTTGATCGACTCACTCATTGACGTAAAATGAACTAATAATCTAAAGCAAGCTAAGTACATAAAAATTTCTTTACGAAAGAGACTGAAATTCTACGTTGCTAAATTGTTTGTAGATAACAATATTTCTAGTTGACTAAAATATCTACCAATAATGAATATCTTTGCTTCGCTTATAATAAGTAGAAATATTTTAAAAGAAAATGAAACAAGACATTTTTGAGTTTATCCCTTATTTTTCATAATGAATTTACGAATCTTCCACTTAAATAACAAATTATATGAATAGAACACAAATAAAATATCTATAATAAGATATGGTTATTTATCAATACATGTATCAATCAAATTTCCAAATTTACAAAACATATCTATTGGGGATAGCCCCATTGATGAGATTGTGTATGTGACCTTTATTTTTATTTTTTTGTTTTGTTTTGTGTACACGTGTCTGTTCTACATTAATTTCATTTATCAAGTAATGTTGCCTAATAATTTGACTTTGATTGAAAGACTACAAGGAAAATAGAATAATATATATTGTAATCTAACTTATACTATTATTATATATTAGGAGTACTAGGCCAATGAAATTGTGTACCAAAATATCTACCAAGATAAAGAAAACACAAACGATTTGTTTGAATACAAGAATTTGTTCTAACACATTTTAGACATATTTAAGAATGTTTAAACATTGAGACAAATTTAAAATAGAATAATTTTAAAATAATAAATATCATCAGAATGCTCTTTTACGAAGAAGTTAATCCGCCATTTTATAAAAGTATTTTGAACTGTAATATCTTATACTTCGATGTATAAGGTTCCAATGCCATTTGATGGTTTGTCTCAAGACGCACGAGCTAAATTCAAAAAGAATAACGTATAACTACTCACGTTTCACTAGAATTTTCGAACAGTACACATTAACTATTCTACTGAATGTTTTATTAATTTCAGATCATCAATATTAAGTATTGAGCTATAACAACAATCTTCTAATAATACATCTATTTATTGTTGAAAAATCATTCTTCTAGGTTTGGTACCACTATACTTAACTTTACATTTTTCTTCAAGTTCCAAACATTGCAACCAACACAATGACTTTATTATAATATCTAAAGTTAAGGTGATTTAATTTATAATAGCTAGCAACCAAAGTCCATTTTGGAAGTTTGAATATACCTACCCTAAATGAATTAATGAAAGTAGCAAACATGAAGCAAAAAAAAAAAAACATTCTTAACAAATCATTAATTTTTTGTTCTAGGTAAATTAAATAATTAATCATTCAATTAGCTAGAAGGTCGTTTTCATTTTTAATTTCATCCACATAATTAATGATATGTAGCATGTTAGATTCTTCATAGTCACGCCTTCTACCTAAATTATATTTATTATATTATAAAATAATACATGCATGAAATATTTTTCTTTAGATAATTAAAATATGAACTAAAGTCAATTTTATTTTAGTTTTTTAATATTTTTATTTAATGGTTGATTGAAGAATCTCACGTAATTAATTTTTGTCTTATTTTATATTCATCACAAAGTTGATAAAGACATTTGACTTCTACATTTGTCTGTTTAATCCGCTAATTAGTGTTGGCTTCTAGAATTTTATAATTATAATACAATAATTTTAAATTTTAAGAGAATAGAAAAGTTCATTACAATTTTTTTAAAGAGGAATGAGTTTGTTTTATATACTACATTTTAACTATTTTCGTCATTAGGAAAAAGTCAAGGACAGATCTAAGTTTATGAATTCAGAATTTACCTCTCCATACCTAATAATCGCTTCCGTTCTTGCCCTTAGTCTATAACACTCAAATCTAATAGTGTATTAGTTTTAAATCATGTTAAAAGTTGGAAAGACAAATTAGGACTTTTATTTTTCAAATGTTTAGGACACAGAGAGTCCATTTGTTTTGTGTGCACCAAAACTTTATTAATAGCAAAAATATGAGTAAATGAGTACTCATTTATTTTTTAATCAGAGGTTTTGAGTTCGAGTTCCCTTGTCGTCTTTGTTAGAGAGCGTTTTACCCTTTAATATGAGACTTTTTAGCGTGAATCCAAATTTAATCGGGCTCTAACGTGAACACTGATCACCAATTACGAGTAGATGATTTGCTAACAACAATAATATAAATTGAGAGAAATTTTTTAATTAAAGAGCAAAGTTTCAATCAATATGAATAATCTAAAACATGTCATGTTAAATATTGAAATTAATGAATTATTGAAAATAAAGAGATATTTTTTATTAAATGAACTAATTAAAAAGGAAAGTAATACAAATAAATTAAAACATTCTCAAATTTGTGCATAACCAAAACTTAAATTTGTTGTTAAAGTATAAAACAAGATTCACACTATGAAGTACTTAAAAAAAGTTATGGACCTGATTAGCTGGGAAAAAAGTAGAGCACAAATTAAACTTTATTAATTCTAACAAAATGCTTTTGTGGAAAAGCACAAAAGTATGAGTCATTCTTATGCTATTTTGCAGCTTTTTTTGTTTAACTTTATTCTTTTATTAGCATGTCAAATTTTAAAATATCCTATGATCTGTATCCACCAATCAAATCTTGACTCTTTCTCATTAATTTATTTCTCTAAGTTAAAATAATGTATGTTTTCATTCACCTTAAGATAGAAATAATTTCTTAAGCCTCGATAAAAGACATGATCTAGCGATGAATGAAATGATTAAATTTTTTGAATAGATTAGGATTTAATTTTTAATGAAGAGAAAATATACTAGTAATTTTATAAATCAAGCAATTTTTGTAAAAAAATTATTCAATGTAAAACATATTCAAGGTGGATTCTTGATTATGTCTTAAAATTATACAGATATTAATTATATAAATATTAGCTATTTCATTTTGTATTTTATATAAAATAAATATATAAATTCTCTTATATATACATATATTAATTACGTGAATTTTTAAACTACAAAATGAACATCATATTAATTAGTCAAAATTAATATATAAATAAATTACTTCTTTGCTGCCTACTAAACGACCCCTGAGAAGTAAGAAGTCAAATTATGTCCAAATTCCTAATCTACCATCCTCACTAGATACTTGTTTTCTCCATCTCTATTTTTCTTCCACTTTTCTACCCGACTAATTGAACTCGTACTAAAGACACAACTAAAATATACTCTATAACATGATTTTTTTTTTATATTCAAACCTCTAATCCAACTCGACAATTCTAAATTATTTTCTTCTTCTCTCCCATTAATCTGAATTCATACTAAAGACACAAGTAAAAAATGATATTTTTCATACTCAAACCTCGAATCGAACTCAACAATTCTATGTTCTTCTTGTCACTCCATCTAATCCAATTTATAATTTCATTACCAAAATGACCATTTTACCCCTACATTAACCTCTATATATTGTAGCAAGTGCCTAACAATTGACCTATATACCCACGTTTACATCAAAAACAGGACGCCGGCCGGCAAATTGGACTGTCTCTTTTTTACATTCCTAAAAAAACACACATACCGGTCAACAATTTGTCGTCGTCTTCACAAAAGTCACAAATAAATCCAACCAGAAAATTCCAACTAGAAAAAGACTGCCAAAATGTGGAACCCGGAATCAGTTCTTATGTATTTTCTACATCATGGCTCAGAAAACCCATGATTTTTCACCGGAAAAAATGACTAATCTTTGCCGGAAAATAGTTCAAGTTAAGATTAGGTGGAAGATATTTGATAAAGCTTCAATCTTTAGGGAGTTTTTTCGTTTTATTTGGGAAAGGATTATTGTTTGTTCAACTGGACGGAAACCGGTGAGGTACCGACGTTTGTCTCGAAGAAGTTCATCGTCTCCGGTGGCTATGGAGGAAGTTGAAGGGTATGGGGTAGGTGGTGGGGAAGGTGATCCTTTAACTGCAACTTGTAGTGGGTATGATAGTGATTCAGATTTAGTTACTTTAAAGATCAGTATTTTGGGTGATTGTCAGATTGGTAAAACAAGTTTTGTGGTAAGTTTAACATAAATTTCTCTGTTTAGCTTAAGTATGTTACTTTGTTACGGAATTAAGATTTTGAGTTTATGAGTTCTGAATTCTAGAAAAAACCACTTATTGGGTTCTGTGGAACCTGTAGGTGAAGCTCTAGCTCCGCCCCGTTGTAATGACCAATTTAGGAACATATAGACTATTATCGAGTAGCTGATGAGCCTAGGTTGATCAGGCCTTCCAAAAATGTTGACGTACCTATATTGGATCCTCCAAAAAGCATGTTTTTTTACGATCTGACACACCGATAATATTTTTGAAGAGTCCGAGCAACAATACTATTCACCAAGATTTGGATGATTTTTTTTTCTGGTGAAAATTGAGTTCTAGTGTGTTTGGTAGGAAGGAGAATGTTTTCTATGAGAAAATGTTTTCTTGGAAAATGAGTGCTATCTTTTATTTATTTTGTAGTGTTTAGTAAGTAAGCCAAAAAAAAATATTACCCCAAGTGCAACTATATGTTATTTAGCAAAATATACAGGGTGGAATGAGGTGGGGAGTGGGGGTGGCAGGGACTTTGATGATCAAGGGGTGGGGTTGGGAGGTGGCGGGGTTTGGATGATCTAGGGGTGGGGTTGGGAGGTGGCGGGGTTTGGATGATCAAGGGGTGGGATGGGGTGGGGTGTGGGGGGACACAAAAGAAATCATTTTCCTCATTTTTAAGTAATTTGTTTAACCAAACATGAGAAAATTGAAAATGTTTTCCACCCACCAAACACGCCCGATTAGCCTTTTTCTACTTTATTGATCACGAGTTCACACCCTTGATTGCCGAGTTAGAATGTTAACTTCTTATGCTTAAACAAAGAAACAGTTCTTTTTACACTGTTGGTAACTTTTTAAATTTTTGTTTTCCAGATTAAGTATGTAGGTGATGAACAAGAAAAGAGGTGCTTGCAGATGAAGGGATTGAACTTAATGGATAAAACATTAGTTGTACGAGGTGCAAGAATTGCATTTAGAATATGGGATGTAGGAGGTATGTTCATTAATTTTCTTCCTTAATCTGGAAAGCTAATTATGCTTAGGCCAAATTCGTCACTTTTAAGGTAGTTACTATAGCTTGATTAATGCAATGATTAATTCGGTTTTGAAATTTTTGAACTTTTGGTTTATAGGTGATCATAGCTCATTTGATCAGATTCCAATTGCTTGTAAAGATGCTGTTGCCATTCTCTTTATGTTCGATCTCACTAGCCGGAGTACATTGAACAAGTATGTAACTTTAATCTGATACTGTCAAAAAAAGAAGAAGATTTATTCGTATTTCTTATATTGTTAGTGCATAAAACTTGAACTCCGTTATTAAAAGCTTTCGTTTTTCATTTTTGTAATTGCAGTGTGATAAGTTGGTATAGTGAAGCAAGAAAATGGAATCAGGTGAGAAACTTTAACTTCTCTTTCACTTTGATGTTGTTTTCTTGAAAAAAGGAGTAAACTTTAAAACCAAGAATCATCTTTTACTTATTACTAACAAAGAAAAAAGTTGGATGAGACTTTCACTAGCCAGTAGCAATTCATTTCACCAAATAAAAGGAAAAGTAGTACTAACAGCAATATAACTATAGTGGTTGGGACTTTATTGATATACTGAAGTAGAGTTTTGAAAGGAATTGAGTAATGACAGTAGTTGGAACTACTTTCACTCTTTTGAATAAAAAGTAGCATATGGCAATAAGTAAAGTAGTACTTTAGTTACTTTTTGTTCTTGAAGATGATAACTTTATCAGTTGGTTCATTTAGATTTGAATGATTGAAGCTTAATGACCAGAATACGTCGTTATTAGCAAAACTTGATTAGCTTCAACTTTCAAGAAGAATGAATTGAACAACGGCGTATAAGGGTGTGGTCTAGAGGTCAATAAAGGGGGTTGAGAACCATGAGGTCTCGGGTTCAAACACTAGATGATTTTCTCTCATATGTCCGAACTTTGGCAGACCAAGTTACCTTGTACCTGTATTGGTGGGAGGTAGTACGTACCCGTGGAATTAGTCGTGGTGATCGCAAGGTGGTCCAAACACCATGGCTATTAAAAGAAATCAATTGAAAAACAATCATGATGATTATTACCACCAAGTTCAGCTGTTCTTACCAATGAAAACTGATTTAATATGTATTGGTAAAGATTACGAAGTCGAATACTGTTCTTGATAATGATGGATGGAACATTGATAATACATGATTTGTAGGCTTAAAAACATTGTTAATTAAGCTAATTAAGTCTAATCTATTTCTTCTATAATTGACAATTACAGACTGCTATTCCAATACTAATTGGGACCAAATTTGATGATTTTGTCCAGCTTCCACCAGACATTCAATGGTCTGTGGTGACACAGGTACAATTCTGATCAACATTATTTACTTAAATGTTTCCTTCATTCCTTCTTCTAAATGGTATTTTAAGCCTTATAAATGTAGAGGTCGTTACCGAAAAAACTTACTCACACACCAAACTAACAAAACACGCCCCTTGATATACGCCGTTTATCACTAATCAACAACATACCTAGTGTAGTCTCATAAAGTGAGGTCTAGACAGAGTAGAGTGTACGCAAACCTTACCCCTACCTTAGAGGTAGAGAAGTTGTTTATGATAGACCCTCGGCTCAAAGAACCTTCTATCACTAATCGTGATTAATTAATATATGTAATAATCTCAATCCTGGTAAATTCTTTAGAATAGTCATATCATTAAAGACCATTCTTCCTCATGTTTGTACACTTTTACTTTGTGCAAGTAGGAAAGCAATGTGATCCTAACAAGTTCCTCAAATGTTCGTTTCTCCATAAATGAAGACGGGTGACCCCCACATATATTGGGATAGTATTTGCATTATCAACCGAATTTTCCTGCTTTAGTTACAAACTTCGTTTTCAAAAGAATATGAAAAATATAATTTTGTTTATAAATACTAAGAAGATGAAAGGAACTAGTCTTTTGGGTTAGTTATTGTCATCCTCCAGTCCCCTACCACAGAGTCCACCCACCCCAACAAACCAAGAAAACAAATAGTAGTATGTAAGATATAACAGAATTAGAATCTAGAGCAAGTTCTGTCAGTTCAACTGACCCTATCAATTCAGCTCGAACTATATATACGTATAATAAGACAATACTTGTTCTGAATATACTGTCTCATTCCATTGCATTCCGTCATCTCGTATTGTACTGATATAAGTATGTGGCACATTGTTTGAAATGGTGTTTTGCAGGCAAGGACATATGCAAAGGCAATGAAAGCAACACTTTTCTTCTCAAGTTCAACACATAACATCAATGTGAATAAGATCTTTAAGTTCATAATGGCAAAGCTCTTTAACTTGCCTTGGTCTGTCAAGAGGAATCTTACTATTGGTGAACCAATTATTGACTTCTAGTTCTTCCTACTACTACTGTTACATTATATTGTATATAAAAGGGGGGAGTAGTGAATTGATTAACATGTAATATTTGTATTTCCTTTTCACCTTTCTTATTGAGCGTAGCGAAATCAAGGTTGTCGATAAAGTCAGCAAAGTTTCCACGATGTTTTACCAATCCATCTTAAGGGGCTCTTGTATTTGGTAATACTTAGTAGAATATATGAAGAAAAGTTTTGTGAGATTTTAGAGATGGTGAACAAACAATTGTTTTAAGTAGTCCCGGGTCGTTTGGTTCAAAATCAGGTTATCGAGATTATCTTGCCTTCTATATAAACTTTATTCTAATTTAAGTTAAGATATCCTCAATCAAAGAGTATATAACATATTTAATAAAGAAAAAACGGCAATCATACCTCTTTATAGCAACGGTTCATTATAACTCTATTGATTTTTTCTCGAAATTTAATCAAATTTTTATGAAAGAATCAAATTGAAGAATCGAACACCCATTCTTTTTTCTAAAAATGGCAAAATCAGCCACGTCATTTTAATTGGGTCCCACTGACCTCTTATAGTGTCAGTTTCTAGATTTGCTTTATTTTCATAAATCATCCAAACATGGCCTTCTCCTCACCGAGCCAAATAGTTCCACCGCTACCGAAGCCTCACCGTTTCTCCTCCTTATCTCAATCGCAAATACCCTTCAAATTCATCAAAATTACGTCTTCACCCACCAATCCACCTGCCATAGCTTGTGTCCTCACCGGAAAATCAATGGATGCCGCCGCCGTTCAACGACCCGATTCGTTTGGCCGGTTTGGAAAGTTCGGTGGTAAGTATGTACCGGAAACTCTAATGCATGCTCTCGATGAGCTGGAAACCGCCTTCAATTCGCTCGCTACAGACCAAGACTTTCAGGTGTTTGATTTACTGCATTCTCCGATTGGTGATTTTGTTTCATTTATTCGATTATTTGAATGAAATGGATATATGAAAGATACATATATATAGTTTAGCTAAACTACATTGGAGGATCTAGCACATATATTAAGAAATTTTCTAAATATTTCATTGTAAATCCATTTAATATTGTATATCAACTTGAAATTGTTATAGAAACTCGTAAATTTTAAATCCGGAATCCTTTTTTGCTTGCTATGCTAACTTTAGGATTTGAGATTAGTTGATATTGTTGTTTTTTGACGTGCGTTCAGCATTCTGTAATAAGAGCGGATCTGATTGATTGGACATTACCGCAGGCCTTACTTTTATCCTTCGGAATATGAAGAGTGAAACTAACAAAAGAAAAAGCTTTTTCGTTTTGTTATTCAATCATGAAATGTGAAACTAGTTGACTAGTATCTTATGATATTCGAAGTCTGTGTTTGTTAACATGTTGAAATAGTTGAGTAAGTTAGCTTTGACTGCAAATATCTTTGTGTGTTTTAAGTAAATGGTAGTATCTTCCTCGAGCATAATTTCTTTGGAAACTGCAGGAACTACAATTTTGCTGGAAATTTAGCACAATTCAAGTTTTTATTTTTCTGATATAAAGAGGTGTAGTTATGACTTATGAGCTTTATGCTCATAAATCATAATACCCTGCTTGATCTCTGATTTTTGGTATACCACATGTAAATAAGGTTGTCCGCAACATCAATAATATTATGTTATCTTATCAAAAAGAGATTCTCTTAACAAACTCCTAATCTTAGTAATACGAGAAATTATGTTGTCCTTTGAATGAAATGGACTTGAATAGATAGAAAGGGATATAGATGATTCAGAAGCTTGATTCCAAACTGTTTCGGAATTGAGGCATCGCTGATGGATTGATTGATTTCAATTGTATGGCATTGTGAAGAATTGTTGACCCCTATAAAACTTCTAACTTGTTTGTACACCATTTATACTGACTGCAGAAGGAACTAGATGGGATATTAAGAGATTATGTTGGCAGAGAGAGCCCTCTTTATTTTGCTGAGCGACTTACTGAGCATTATAAACGTCCAGATGGTGAAGGGCCAATGATCTATCTGAAGAGAGAAGATTTAAACCATACTGGTGCCCACAAAATCAATAATGCTGTTGCGCAAGCTTTGCTTGCCAAGCGCTTGGGAAAGAAACGCATTATTGCCGAGACAGGGGCCGGTCAGCATGGTGTTGCCACTGCAACTGTTTGTGCTCGGTTTGGTTTGGACTGTGTTATTTATATGGGTGCTCAAGATATGGAGAGGCAAGCATTGAATGTCTTCAGAATGCGACTGCTTGGAGCTGAGGTCTGTATCATACATTATAAATTGACGGCTCTGATCATGGCTTACTTGAGGGGAGATTGAAAATTGATTAAAGATTCACTGATTAACTTTGTGGTTTCACTGAAATCTCTGCACCTTCTAATAACTGACTTGGTTATCTGCAATGACACTAACTTGTTCAATAAAATCCTGTGGTTTCTTCCCTATGTTCCACAGATGAATTTCACTGTAAATGTACTGTGTTTTTCTTGCATTCATAAATTCTCAATTGCAGGAATGATTAATAAGTGTGGTCCATAGGTACATGAACAAAAGGTTGAGAGCAAAATATTGGTAAATGGGGAGAACAGAATGTGATATGAATAATGATATCCATGAACTTAGGGAGTAGGATAAGATGTATACAGACGGGGAGGGGCAATCTTATTCAAATCCATGAATCAGTCAAATATTTGCAAAGTAAGTGAGAAATTGCCGGGAAATTTTCTTGTTTTGCAGTACCTACACTGCCTCTATATTCATCTCCTTTTTAAATTTTTTTTTACCCTGCCTCTATTTTGATCTGAAGAACATTTAGAATTCTATTTAGGGCTTGAGGACCGTGGTTCGCTGAACCATCACCTTTCTTCTGTTATACGTCCCTGTAAAATGTAAATGGTTAAGCTTCTTCCTTTTTCCCTCTTTATTCTTGGGATAAATTACATAATTTTATCTTATACTTTGTTAGAGATCTTTCCATTGCATTTGAATCACTATATTTAATTACATCTCCCAAAATTAACACTGCAGGTTAGAGCAGTCCACTCTGGAACTGCTACGCTCAAGGATGCTACTTCAGAAGCTATAAGAGATTGGGTTACAAATGTTGAAACAACTCATTACATACTTGGATCTGTCGCAGGACCACACCCTTACCCCATGATGGTTAGGGAGTTCCATGCAGTGATCGGTAAAGAAACAAGGAAGCAATCATTGGAAAAGTGGGGCGGGAAACCAGACGTGCTTGTTGCATGTGTTGGTGGAGGTTCAAATGCTATGGGACTCTTTCATGAGTTTGTTGATGACAAAGATGTGAGGTTGATTGGGGTTGAAGCAGCAGGTTTTGGTCTAGATAGTGGTAAACATGCTGCCACTTTAACAAAGGGAGAGGTAGGAGTATTGCATGGAGCTATGAGCTATTTACTGCAAGATGAAGATGGGCAGATAGTTGAGCCTCATTCTATCAGTGCTGGGTAATAACTTGAACTTTTCTCGTTATCAAAGTGCTCATATTTCTTTTACAAAATCCTTAGTGTGTACACTTGACGCCACCAAAATAAGTATATTCGCCAAAATCATATCCTTACATCTTTTAAGTTCTAACTGGTTTAATTCCCCTGACGGATTATTAGATTGGATTACCCTGGAGTTGGACCAGAACACAGCTTTTTGAAAGATCTGGGGAGAGCAGAATATTATAGCATCACAGATGAGGAGGCTTTGGAAGGTGATAAATGATTTCACTTATTCTTTGTTCTAAACTTTACATATTATTTTCTAGTTTGTAACTGGCTTTCACTTTTGCTGCATCTTACAAACCCGTTCGTGTTTCACTTAATGCCTCATGTTTGCAGCCTTCAAAAGGTTATCTCGGTTAGAGGGTATCATCCCCGCTCTGGAAACATCTCATGCTCTGGCCTACTTAGAGAAGCTGTGTCCAACTTTACCAAATGGAACTAAGGTCGTGCTTAACTGCAGTGGTAGAGGAGATAAAGATGTTCAGACTGCTATTAAATATTTGAAAGTTTGATGGAAAAGTTGGTAATACTTGTCCAAAAGGGTTCTTTGTACTTTAAAGGTAACTTTTGAGTATTTTCTGTTTTATGGCAGAACAAATTTTGTAAGTTAAATAAAGATTGTCGTCGAAAATTTTGTTGATAGAGCTGTTGATTCATGAACCCAGAACCCAATTCTTTTGATTGTTAAAAGGTCCATGTATACTTCTGGTCACTTGGTTTCTATCTTTCTACCAGTGGTGTTTCCACCAGGAAGTGTGTGTTCTGTTTCGTTTTGTACAGATTCTTCGATAAGTTCATGAGCCAAATTTCACTTTAATCGGCCCTCTGATCGATCAATGTCAAACATAGAGCGCTAGTTAAGGCAATCATGCTGTTTATTTGAGGGAAATTCTGGAAGGTTTATAAACCAAATGTGCTTAAATGAACTAATTTATACCACTCTCAACCAAGTATTCAGTTTATTAGTACACTTGTTGATGTCTCTACGAATAATAACAAAACAGGGAAACCAGCCTTAGTAACTCTATAGGATTTGAGTTAATTTTAACCCATTATTGCTATCTACATACTCATAAGTTCCATGCTCAACCCAAAGTAAGGGTAGACTGAGGATCCTGAGAGACGTTATCGCAACACCTCAAGGTTCTCTTCAACGTCTTTTATCCCTAATGCGGTATGCAAATTCCACTCTTCATTGTTTTGCCTGCATAACATTCAAAGAGTTTTAAGTTAGTAGTGGACTAGCAATGAAAATGATGAAAAAATATCAGAGAAGGAGCAGCAAACCACGAGCATTATCGAAGAGGGATCGTTTTGAAGGATTGGTGGATACAAGAAAATGCAGAACTATTGTTTATTGCACACCAACAGTGATAACAAAAAAACACCTCAATCCCAACTCCCAAGCTAGTTGGAGTCGGTTATGTGAATTATCACCTCCGTATAAACTCATTTCATTCCAATATTTTGATGATAATTTCCATCACGCTTGGCATTGATATGGTAACTTAAATTACCACTCTACTCATTTTAGCACTAAATGATTTGCCTTCCGTGAGAAAAAGATGGTCTCTAAGTTTCGAATAACAAACAGTACAATTCTGATCTAACCCAAAAGAAAAAGAAAAAGGGAAGAAAAGACGCGCACACACATATAGAGAGGAATTAAAAGATCTGAGTGAAGATAATTGTGCGAAGGAAGGGAAAGTAGCTATCTCTCATTCTCGTGTTTATAATGACAATAGTTACGGAGAAAACTAGTTTGCTTGCCGTTCAAGTGGAAAAAGCTAGACTTTAGAAATTTATATCAAGGAAAGAACAATCAATCACATCTGATACAAAAAGGCTAAAAATGAAATTATCACCTGTGAGTACAAGAAAGTTCCAAGAATTGCAATGGCAGCTCCAAGAGCGTTGACTGGTTGGACGGGTGTACGGAAGATAATGATGGAAGAGACAATTACTGATATACGTTTCATGGTGTTTCCAATACTAAATGTCAAAGGAGAGATCTCATCCAAGGACATGTATGAAACTTGATTGTAGAGGTGATAAAATACACTCTGGGCCGCCATCCACCTGTTATCAATAAACATTCACCACATTAAACACCAGTCAACACCAAAGCTAAATTAAGTATGTGATGCAACTGATTTCACATAATCCTTCCTCCTCACATTCTTAATACCAATTCACTCACTCACATATCAGTTATTCTTTACACAAGTAGTGTTAAATTGTTCCAGGAGTAGTAAAATTAAGATGAAAATACTGCACTCACACAACAAATCAATTCCCACTTCTTAGGAGTGAAAGGCTGGTTTGAAGAGCCTAGGTCGGCTCAGAAAGCTTCGAGTTATCTTTCGTCAAAGAAGGACAGAGCAGACACACTGACTACTCTGACTGGGCATGGAGCCGTGGACTCGGAAAAGTAACAGCTAAAGGAAAGCTAAAGGTATTGGCGAAGAAGTAATGGGGGATCTGATTTAGATTGAAAAGAAGGAAAACTAAAGTAGTGTTACATTGTTCTAGGAGTAGCAAAATTCAGATGAAGTAAAACATATACTGCTCTCACTCACAATTCTCATTTCTTGGGAGTGAAAGGCTGGTATTGGAGAGCCTAGGTCAGCTCAGAAAGCTTGCATTATCTTTTGTCAAAGAAGGACGGAGCAGGCACATTAAGGTATTGCGAAGAAAAAATGGGGGATTTTATATAGATTGAAAAGAGGGAAAGCTAAGCTAGTGTTAAGTTGTTCTAGGTGTAGTAAAATTCAGATCAAGTGAAATATATACTGCTCTGACACACAACAACTTACGGGAATCAACAACGATGACAAATGTCTCAATCTCAAGAAAGACCTTGTCGCTCTATTTAAGCATGTTCCATAATATTGATAAACCTAGTTTTCTCTAGCACTAAAAGTTCTCTACATTCAATTGACATATAAATCTCTAAAATGATTAAAATTACTGCAGTCAAATGCAGTACACTCTTTGTTTCAATTTAAGTGACAACATTAGTATTTGTGGAGTTAAATAGGTTCTTCCATGACCACACCTTTCTTAAATATTTTGATTTATCACCTATTATGACATATAAAAGTAATTTTTATGTAGTTTCCAAAGATGTAAATTTTATTTCCAAAAGCTTAAATAATTGAATACTTTAACCCTCGTACTCTGAACCTTGCCACATAAAGTGTAAGGAAGGGAGTATTATTTAACCGGAGCCATTTATGGCAAAGTGCTGATGACACAAAATGTAAAAACAGATAGGATGGCAGTCATGTGATTACCAGACGATCTGGGGACCAATTTGAGATACAGCCTTTTCAAATCCTAGAGCCCACATTTGTGGTCCCTCAACAGCAATGGCAAATGGTGTGAGAATCAACAAAGACAGCATAGACAAGCAAGCATAGTAGTTCATCCCACTAACAGACTTCCCCTTCATACCCTTCTTGGAGAAAATATTTCTGAAGACAAATGCCACATTTGAGATCATAGCCCCCGAGAAACCTAACGTGGACAAACCAACAAAAACAGATAAAATCATCAGCAAACAAATTCATAAGCAAAGTTGTGTTCAACACTCAAAACCAACTTAATTGTCAAAGACATCACTAAATGCCAAGGCCACTGCCACCTGATTAAACAAAAAACAGGTCACCCTAGTAAAAACTTAGATACAATTTCATCCATAAGGAAGGTCATTTAGATATATAAAGTGATTGAATGCATCACATAACAATCCTTCCATTAATTGAAGAATCACCAAAGTCGAGAAGTCCGAATTACACTCAGAAAGGGTCATTTCCTGGAAAATGTTTTCCATGAATAAGTCAAATTGTGATATTTGGTTACCAAAACATGTTTTCTTTTCATGGAAATTTTGAAAAAAGAACATATCATACCAAATACAGTCTAATATTACAGCTGTTACAGCTAGGAGTATTATTCTCTTATGCTACCAAAGATTTGCCATCAAATTTCCATAGAATTCTGTGTATACAAGTATATTGACATTGAAAAATGTTTTACCATGTGGCAGGCAAGAGAATCAACCCAAATGATGGGGGAACTCAAGTCTTAACTACTAGTAGAAGTTAACTAATTACCAATCCAGTTGAAGTTCAACTCTGTAAGAGCAGAAAGACCACAACCACCGATGATGGGGATAAGAGACAAGTAAACGGCGGTAGGGAATGACTCTCCCAAGAGGAACCTTGAAACCAAAACGCTAAAAGCAGGTTCACCACTCTTGATGATGTGAGTGAATGAAACTGCCACCTTTGACATGCTCACTGTAGCTGCCACATGCCCAATTGTATGTGCAACGGCAACCTAGAATGCAAAACAGGAAGAAAACAAAGAGTGATTAAGACTCAGTTCGGCACTAAAAATAACACTTTTTTCAGATAATGATAGTATCCAAGCTAGACTGTGTGCGCCTCTACGTGCTATCTCACACTAGTACATGTATCAAATAACTTTGACCACCGAAACGAAGAAAAGAAATCACTAAACATGAAGGTCTCTTATTGTTTCCGTCCACAAAAATACAAACTTTTTTCAGATAATGATAGTATCCCAGCTAGTCTGTGTGCGCGTCTATGTGCTATCTCACACTAATACATGTATCAAATAGCTCTGACCACCGAAACGAAGGAGAAAATAAATCACTTAACATTGAAGGTCTCCTATGGTTTTCATCCACAAAAATACAACTTTTCCAGATAATGACAGTATCCAAGCCTGTCTGTGTGCATGTCCACCAAAACAAAGGAGAAACTAAATCACTTAGGACTGAAGGTCTCTTATGGTTTACATCCACAAGAAAACAAAACTTCATTTTCATAACACAATTGTTGTGTACTTCAAAACCAACACCTTTTGTTGTTTTGTATTCTCTGTCACCAAACCCAGAAAATATTTCTCTCAACATTAAATCCAAACAAAATCAAAATCAAAATCAAATTTAGGTACTATGTTGGTAAATATATCTCAGAACCCCTAAAAAACTAAACCCAAGATCTATAGCAGGTAAAAATTTCACTATCACAACAACCATAGACTAGATCCCTAGAGAACCGAACACTACAAAACAGATCATAAGAACAACAACCAACCTAATACCAAGGCATAAAACATCAAAATTATGTCCACAAACATCATCAAAACAAGAAAATAAGCAAAAAGTTGTTGTCTTTACACAATTGGGTATCCTAAAAACTCAATTTTCCTTACCGGGAATAGAGTTTTCCAGAATTCAAGATCAGTTTTAGGAGCTTCTGCGATTCTAAGAGCCCATGAAATCAACATAATAAGTGAACCAGCAGCAAGTGACAAAGTTGATGTTAACCAAGGGAATGGAAAAGCATTCAACACTTTCTTATTATAAATATTAAAAATCACATTCAAAAACCACCAAGTAGCAAAATAAACACCGATCTTCATCTTCCTTGCCACCTCCGTTTTCGATTCAGGTCCTTCAATCGGTTCAGCCCGATCCGCTTCATAAGCCTTACACTTAACCAAACCGCTATCAGTTTTCTCATTAGATCTCTTCAAACCCCCAAAACTCTCAACATAAGAAACAAACACAGGCTTTGACACCGATACACCGGAGCTCCGGCCAGACTTCATCGCCGGTAATGGCGGAAGTAGAGAGATACGGCGTGAAGAAGCCAAAGATTGAGACTTTGACCGAATGAAATCACACCCATTGATTGTAAAAGCCGATTGCTTCACTGTTGAGATCATGGTTCAAAATCCTTTGAGCTGGCAAGCGAAAATTCAGATGGGTTTTGACTAAAAATTTAAACTTTTTTATAATAAAGATCAGAAAATAATATAATACCAGTAAAAACACAAAAACCCCAAATCAAGATTTTGCAGAAAACTTGAAAAAAGGGTTCTCTTCACGGCTCTGTCTACGTAGAAAGAGCCTGAAAAACCATGTGCACTCCGTGTGAGTGAGAAGGAGATCTAATTGTCTGATAAACACAGAAAGAGTATTGAAATCTCAGTGTAAAACAAGATCGACCATGTGATGTGATGATCCACAAAAAAAAAAAATTGTATAAAAACAAGGATTTATGGAAGAAAGTGTATGTTGGAATAGTAGAAAAAAACTAGGGTGGCTGGCAAAAAGTATATAGTATAGAAGAGTTTAATGGAAGGTGGGGTCTTTTTTTTGGTTCCTCTATTATAACGCCTGCCCTATGATGATATTTCAATTAGATTATCATGCTTCTTCTTTTTTTTTAAATGGAAAAAATACAAATATACCCCTAACTATCGTAATTGGTATGCAGATACCTTCCGTCATATTTTTGAAACATTGGTTCCCCTGTCGTTCAAAAATTAGAGCATATATACCCTTTATACTAACGAACATACATGTGTCATAATCTTATCCGCCAACTCGATATTTATTAAATATCAGATCGACGGATAAGATTGCACCTATTTAGTCTTCCATTAGAGTGAAGGACATATATGCTCTAGTTTTTGGACGGCAGGGATATCAATGTCTCAAAAGTAGGACGGAGTATATTTGTCCTTTTTCTCTTTTTAAAAAAAAAATTGTTTTACCTTCCTCTTTTCAAATAGAGGTTACCTGGATTAGCTTGTGTATAGATTGATTAATTTTATATATCTCTTGTCAATAGTTAACTTTAGGCATAATAGATAAATGTACTATTTAACTTTGATTCGATTTGTATTTATGTTTCTCAACTTTGGATATGTATAAATAGATATTTAAATTTGTATAAAATTAAACAAGTAAACATATGTGTCCTATATGTGGCGTCCTACGCAACCAATTTACGTCCTACATGGCACATATGTGTATCATGCCACGCAGGACTTGTATGTTTTCTTGTTCAATTTTATACAAATTTAAGTATCTAGTTGTGCACGTCCAACATTGAAAGGCATAGATATCAGTTGATATCAAATTAAAGGGTATGTTTATGTATTATTTCGTTAACTCTATCAATCCAGGCTTGACCAAATGAAAAAAATTGCCTACTACCTCCGTCCCAATTTCATGCAGCGGTGTTAGACTAAGTATAGAGTTTAAGAAATAAATGAAAAGAATTGAAACTTGAGGTCTAAAGTAAATTATTTCATTAAATTAATTTTCAACTTTTTTAAAAAAGTACAACAATCTAAAAATAATCTCTTTATCTCATAAAATAAAAATAAAATGGTGGTTGGTGCGATATAAAATTTTCATTTAATGGGTGTTGAGTATTGACCATACCAAATTCTAACTTAACATGAGTGACAACATTGGTAGGTAGATTGTGACCCTTTCATTTTAATCAAACATTTTTCTTTCGGGGTGGTTGATAAAACTTTAAATTCGATTTATTTAGAAAAATATTTTTAAAGAAAACTTATTTTCTTTAGCTTCTGAAAAGTAAATATTGTTACTTTTCTCATTAAAATTTGATTAAACAAGTATTTTTGGTCTTACAAAAGCTTGTCTAAACGAGCTATAAGTGAATTATCCGACACAAATTCAAATTAATCAGATTAAATAATTCAAAAACCTAACTAAACTAACAGAAACATGAGTATATTGTTATATATTCAGAGTGAAGTCGCAGTAGTCGATTTTATAATTTTTATTTAAGATATAAAATTTAATCTTCTTTAAATTTTAAAATGTTTTTAAAGAAGAGTTCTACTAGTAGCTACTTGATGTCATTTATACTTTTGCTATTCAACTATGGTGTAACTCGTAAAAATAGATAAATTCTCCCAACTATAAAGTTTAAGTAACATTTTTTTATTTTTTATTTTGTGTCATAAATTATATTATACCAAAAGAGAAAAGATAGCATATTTTTGTAATAAATAATTGAGCACCTAACATGATATTGACTTCTAACGTGATATAAATAAATATAAAATCTTCTAGTAATTATTTTTTTAACAATGTTTAGGATGTACGGAAAAGTTAATACCTTAAATATCCCCAACAATTATTTGTAAGGTATTTGGGTATTGATTATTTTAATATATGATTGTGATAAGATAATATTCCATCAAACAACTCATTAATTATTTGTAAGGACTTGGGAAATTGTCCTTCACTTTGAAATGTTACTGTGGGTCGCTAATCAGATGATGAGGCATTTAGCTATTTTAAGACCGTTAAAATTATTCTTTTTGTCTATGATTATTTGAAAGAAATATTGTTATGTGATTATTGAAAAGAAATATTACAATACTTTGTTTAATTAAATAATTGATTTTTTCTTGTTTGTATCAGTTTTGAGTTATTGTTTAATGCCCAAAGACGACCTCCAAAGAAAAAAATCTTATACGAGTGAGAGACTGAAATCGAAAAAGATTAGGTTTTTACGCATATGAGATAGACAGAAGTATGAGACGAGCAATTTCTTAAAGAACGAATTCGATATGATAATCGTCTTCTTTGTTCGAAAAAATGCATAGTGGAAAGGAATGCTAGTCGGCTCGGTAAAGTTGCAGCCCAAAAAAAGAAGATCCAGAGTGATTCCCCACCTATCTTGCCAGCAGTCAAAGGCCTAATGGAACGCTCGTTCATCCCTTGGTTGATAGTCAACAACTCACTTTCACCTCAGAGTCCGTCGTCAAGGACCCAACGAAACGCTCTTTCATCCCCTGATCGATAAACGACGACTCACTTTCACCTCAAAACACCTCGAGCAGTCGGCCACTAGCCGTTTGCCTCAATCCTCAAAGTTTTTTTTTTTATAAAGTTAGCAATCCATTAATCAGAGGCAATTCACCTCGTGGAGATGTTAACGTACCTTTTATCACAAACAAGTAAATATCATTACGGACATCACCACTTAAAAAAAGGAGTATACTTGGTATTATGAAGTCGTCAAGACTAAACATCTGAACTTCAACCATATATAATTTCAGACACATTAATTAAATAACTATGTCCAAATAAATATCCCTTTTGAATTTATATTTAGTACTGCTCTAAGTGGGCCTTTGACAAAGATGACCCCTCACTGTCAAAACTTACCCACAAGTCTCAATTCTTGAAGAGTAAGGGACACACCATGTGTTTAGTTGAGTAAATTTAGTAAAGAGATTGCATCATTACACATTATTATTATAATTATAATTATTAGTCTAATGTATCAATTAAAATAGTCTTAATTCTTTTTATAATGAGCATAATAATAAAAAAAAGCAGTACTGGATTCAGTGCATTGTAATTGCTGTTTGATAAGGACATAAAGAAACATAGATTTATTACAATATCAAGTGCCAAAGTTTGACCTACATTATTATTTTTTTATAAAAAGTTCTCTGAATTGGCATATTCTTGTTAGATTATTTTAAATGCTGTGTCATTTAATAAATAAATATGTATATCTGAGAATTTTTTGCAGTTGTTCTCTGCCCCTTGTCTGGTTTTTCTCTATGGGGACACAATAAAGTCTTATAAGTGGCTTTTTATTGGAATAAAAAGACATTTTTATCCAAAGGGTATAATAACAACATTTATAAGTCGAGATGGAAAAGAATTGCTTTTTGGAGCAATTATTCTTTTTCCATTTCTTTATGCTTTTCCTCCCTTGAAAATCTATCGAAAACAGTCTCTTTACTTTGCAAAAATAAGCATAACATTTGCATACATTCTACGTTCTCCAAACTCCACTAATGAAACTAAGTTGAAAGATGGTTATCAAGAGAGTTTAAACCTTCTGATAGTTCTACTTCTAATTTTTCTGACTGCCTACATAAAGGACTTATCAGCAGAGTATGAAAAAAAAGATAAAACTCAATTTCTCCAATTGTAAAACAAGACATGATGTATAAAACTTTGACATGTAAAACACACAAAATAACAGATAGTGGAACTTGATCAATGCATGTGTAACTTTCTTTCCCCAACAAAAACCCAAACTTGTTATAAAATATTTTCCCTATCCTTGTTGTTTCATATGACTGAGTCAACTATCACATATAGTAGATTTACAATGCTTGATTCCTTTTGAATTAAAAACAATCACAAAATCATCTACGAAGCATCTATGCCTATCCCCCACAAAATAAATGACAAAAAAGGGGCAAAGGGTCCATTGCTAAGTTAGCTGTTTACCTGTTCCACTACAGTCAGATTCCACTACTTCAGAAAGACTTGTGACCTAAATGCAAAAAGAAGTTCCAACTGATTTACATGAATCTGCAGAATTCATTACCAAAAATAACTGATCCAAGAAGTTGTACTAAAGCATGGTGTTGCACTTGTAAAAGGAACCAAAAATTGTAGCGCCGGATCCACAGCTAATGCTTGCAAAATATCTGCTTGTTGGAGACTGCATTACATACACACACAATAAGCAGGTAATAAGCATAAAAATGTCAGTATTGGGTTTACACACCATCTTAAATGCTTTTTAACAATCAATGGCTAGTAAAATGCAATACTGCAGCACTACCAAGTGTCTAAAAGCAGAAGCTATCAGATGATCAAAAATTGTCAACTGATTTCATTTTTAAGTGAGCAGAATACTTTTGACACATGAAAGATGAAAAGGAAAATCACACTAATCTTGCAGTGCAAGGCATGAGTTTGATATCGAAATTGGTGAAGTTACTTGCTGCATCAAGAAGTGTAAGTGCAACATGAAATTCTTCAAAGTCCAAGTATAATGATATATATCTATAGTTAAATTGACGGCTTCTTGGCTAGCTGAAAGACTGGAAAAAACAAATTTCGACAGGCTCCAAAAGTAGATTTGCATATTGCAGTTACTCGTGCTTTAAACTCCTTGTGATGTTTCCACTCGTAAAGGTCCAAAGAGGTTCTAGTTCAACAATTTCGTCACTGCACTGTGCTATTTAGAATAAGAAATTCGGTGAAAGTACATCCTAACTAGAGAAACCAGATTTCATAAAACGATTCCCATTTATCAATTTATAATGGTAATCTAATTTCACAGTCTCATGTGCAGAATATCAGTTAAGTTGCCGAAAGATGGAACAAACGGGTCTGGATATAATTTTCCAGTCAAACCTTAACTCTATTAACACGGTGAGCTTTTGGTGCAAGCACATGCAAATCTTTTTCTACCATATAAAGAGACATATTTTCATCTGGTGACCACAGATGCACAAAATATTTTTTATTTTTTTTGAAACTGGTAGTCACAGATGCACAAAATATTATCGTCATTATAAAAGAATGAGACTATTTTTGATTCATATGTAACGCTAATGATAATAATTAACGATGCATATTGCAATTACTCTTGCCTCAACTCCTTGAGGAAAGAAGAAATTCTTTGATGTTTCCAGTCGTAAAAGTTCAAAGAGGTTTTAGTTCAAGAATTTCTTAGCAACACCCCTTTTTAAAATAAGAAACTCTGTGAATGTGAATCCTAACTCCTAACTAAACAAACCGGATATTCAATAAGAGATTACCCACTCCCATTTATCGATTTATAATGGTTCTCTAATTTGATATTTAGTCTCATCACTCATGTGTAGAAGTTCAGTTAAGTTGCTGAAAAATGGAACAATCGGGTCTGAATACAATTGTCCAGTCAAACCTTAGCCTTATTAACACGGTGAGCTTTTGGTGCAGGCACATGCAAATCTTTTTATACCATATAAGAGACATATTTTCATTTGGTGGACCATAGATACACAAAAATAGAAAATAAATGAGAGATCTTATTTTGACCTGGATACTGACTAAAATAAGTATAATAAATGAACTTTGAAATGTAGATTAATAGGACAGCATATGTGCAATATGTGATTTTCAAGCACTAGCTACTAAGCTAAAATCCATTCCTGGATAGATGTACTTCTATGCTATTCTGAAACATTCATAACCCTTCCTCTTTTTGTATTCCCAACTTATAACTAGCTCCTAGCAACTTGAAAGTAACTCATGTATAATCCACGGAAGACTGAATTTCTGGAAATGATGACAAATTAAGCATTCATCATGCTTTCTTAGTAAAACTCAAGTTCATATCTCAAAGGGCAGAATCTAAGTTTTTAAACTCATTATTGTACTGGGCAGTCTGATTCAGATATTTAGCTAGTAAATTGAATTATGAACCAAAGCAGAAGAAAAAAAAAACAGATGCCACAGTTCTGCATAGAAAGAAAAATGACAAGGAAAACTAACAAGCTTCTTGATGGAAAAGGAACTCACATGTAAAAGCTCTTTTAGGTTTTACATAAACTTGATAGCACAAGACACTGATCCTCCGTGCCGACTCCGCAGTTGATCTTCAACTTCCTTTTGCTTCTTTAGATCCCCAAAAGGTCTCTTTGAACAAACTATGTTCAGCTTCTCCAAAACTAATGCAATTTCCAGCAAATTTCTTAAAAAAGAAATCTCTGTATCATTACCATGAAAATTGCTGTATTTCACTGTCTTGAGACTAGACAAGAAACAGGGTGGTACAGATCTCAAGTTCCAGTCATCTTCACAAAGGTGCATGCAAGGGTCAAGTCCCTGAATGGTATGAAAAATAGAAAAGAACTCATGTGACTTGAAAATTTTTTATAAACAAGTCCACAATGCCAAAGGTATCTACCTCAGAAAAATGAAGCGATTGCAACTTTGGCAGACATTGGAGCAGTTCCTTCAATGGTCCAATGGAATGATTTTCAAGTTCCATACTCAACTCCAAATGCGTCAAGTTATAAAATATTGGAAGTCGATCTTTCTCTATATCTGCGATGAAGAGAGACTTTGCCAAGCAACAAGGTGGGATCACAGAAAAGGAAAAACGAAAAGACATCAGTACTGCATATTTAGACATTCAACATTCTAGACTGTGATGTTCTGTAGCTAATTTCCATCTTGTTAGTAATTACCTCAATAGCCCTGCTAGATATTCTCGCAGCACTAATCTTGTGTAGCCCTCTAAAGAGCTTAACAGCACGAAAAGCAATTTGATTTCTCTTCTCATACAGAATGGGGATGTGAATTGATGCATTGACTGAGGAAGATAGATTATACAAACATATCTCATTTGAGAGATAACCACTGTACTTAAGGAAAGTAAGATTTGCTGCATCAATCTTGATTTTGCAGCCATTTAGATCATCAGTGGAGCCAAAGAAAGGCAAATCATCGATTATCAAACTCTTTAATGAAGAGATTGAAATTGCAACTTGCTTCAAGTTCATCCATTCACAATCTAATATAGCCAACTCCCGAAGCATAGGGCAGCTAGAGAACAGCCTCTGGGTTGAGCTATCATCCCGAAATGTGACAAGACATAGGTGCAAGGTTTTAAGGAAAGGAAAATAAGTACTAGTAGGTAGTTCCAGAATGCAATTCATTTCAAGTTTTAGAGAAGTAAGTGTCTTGCAACTGAAAACACATTGAGGCAACATAAAAGGTTCTTCTACAAAAAGACAGAGATCAAGATCTTGAACATTATGCCTAATAACAGTAGAAAGCCATGAACATACATGAGAGGCACTGAAGCAAACACGGCAGGAAAGGCGAAACTTTTTTATGTCTGATTCTTCTCGAAGTTGAAGAAATCTGTGAACAAAGTGCATGAAACTAGTGACCTTCATCGGATAACCAAAAACCCTACTTGAGTAGAGAAATGAGTCATCAAAGTCGATGTTTTCAACGCAAGTCCAAAGATTCTTCCACCTTGTTGAAAGTATACATGTGCCCACAACATCTCTGGTGGGAAAATATGAAAGAATGTGAAGAAGAATGGAATCAGGTAAATTGCTGATCTCATCTTCTCCGCCTTCAGGGTTATGCACTTCCAAAGCAGTATGCCGTTTGAAGCTGTTAATTGTGTGCCACCTACTTCCTGGGCAGGGAAAAAAGCAGTTAGTAGGCGGAACTTAGCAGTGAAGAAGTAGAAATGGGCAAACACAAATGCAAGTTGAAGCATAAGCCATAAGATCCTCGTTAGTTAACGTGTGGAAATCAAACTAAAGAAAACTAGGATCTGTAACACCATCAATGAATAACTAAGCGCGACAATTAAAGTATTTAAAACTTCGTAAAACCATCCAAATCCTAGAAACGATACATATCCATTATCAGCCTAATGCATTAGAAGGAAACAACATGATTGATACGTGATAATACCGACATTAAAATAAACCCACTTGGTCATTGTTCGACAGAGCTTAGGGGTAGTTTATTCGATCCAAGACTTCAGTTGAGACAAAGGCCAGTTTAGCTGAGCCGAGGGGTAAGTCAGCCCAAACAATGAGACAAAGGCCAGTTCAACTGAGTTGAAAACAACACCTCTACACCTTACGTCAGCCTATCAACTAGATAATGATTTTGAGTCTTCACAACGACAAGTTAAGCTTAAAACGAGTCTGAGTCAATTAGATTAGCATGACTTTGATCACACCTTTAGCTAACTAAGCCCAGGGAGCTACGTCGTAGAATCAATCAAGGTCCAAGTTACCATGGAAAAGTTACTGTGTTTGGCCAAGTCCAAAGAAACTTATAGGCAATGGATCTAGTTAGAAACTAACTTCCCAAGGAGTGAGGGACAAGGAACAAACCAGTTACTTGATACAATAACTATCAATCATCCCCATGATATGTGGACATGATCCACTTATACAAAACTTAAGGAGCAAGTCTAGAAGAATATGAAAAAGATAGTCAGGGTAGCTTAATTTCCTTTTCTAAATCTATAATATATATAAAATGATCGATCCAAAACAACACATCCACAACTCTTATTATCCTTTTTTGTCAATCCAATTCAATGCAGTTTATTTTAGCTCAATTACTGCTTTCATGTTATATCCGGGTTTCACATCTTTTAAAGCTTTCCTGAAAGATCAAGCCCTTACATCTTGTTTGGAAGGTTGTTATCAATTGTAATATTGTATTGTTAGCTCAAATATAAGGTTTGTTTTGATTAAGTTTTATCGTATTGTTAAATCCACGTTAGGTAACGGCGAAATGTCCCATTTAGTGCAACGACTGATTTGGTGTGATCGCATCATTACCTTATTCTTTTTTCTCATTTTGTCTTTACTTATTATTTAACATTCTTGTTTATCCTTTACCTTAATTTTTTATAGTAGTTCTACACTGTTATGCCATAGCTTTCTTGTGGGTTTATCCTTCAAAATTGTTGATGTGTGACATTATATAATGACGGAGAACGATACAATCCATCCAAATGTTGTATTCATTAAAACAATAGAGTACGATATATTATGAAACAATACGTAACAACATCCAAGCAGAGTGTAAATAACATTAATTAGCTTCTACACAAGTGGTGCAACTTGTACTTGCTAGTATTTACCATTAAGAGCTCCATTAGAGTCCCACGATGATACAGGAAATGGGTTGTTGTCTACTTGTGAATAAAATTATAGGGTTGAGTTAGACCTAACGTTGATTTTCTTTACATGATACCAGAGCTAGACCCATCACTACTCTTAATTTACCTAATGTTGGGCTCCTATGCCATGTTATCCATGCTCCACACGTTCGGACTTGAGTATGCGTTGGTGTTAGAGTCAATCCACATTGACTGAGGGAATAAATTATTTTTTTCTTGAACAATCCTCGCATTATGACTTATGAGCTAGCTTTTGGAGTTAGGCCAAATGTCCATTTCTAGTTAACGGGTAGAGTCTTTCCCATGTGGATCATCGCAAATTTTGGGAATCATTAATATGTGATTCGACTACACAACACAACTAACTATGCCCGGTGTCCTAGAAACTTGTTTTTTGAATCAGTAGTCATCATAACCAACAAAAGATCAGATGTATACCAACAACAACAAGTCAACAACATAGCAAGTGTTATCCCACAACTAACGGATATGTTGTTTCTGAAAGACCCGCACATTGTTTCTGAAAAACCCTCGACTCAAGTAGCGCATAACAAAGCCATTTAGAAAGAAAATAACCAAAGTAAAGAAGACATGACAAATAATATGCAAAACATTAAATAGTAGCTACAAGCAAAATAATGCAATAACCTAAGCACTAGAAACAATAGATAATAACAAAAAACTGCCAGAATAGTGATAATACTACTGATAACTAGATGTACACAAAGAGAAACCAAAACAAAAAAAGTGTCAAATGAAAACTAGGGATAATAATAATTAAAGAGACTTTACACCCAAAAAAATCGAATAAAGTGACAAATACCAAAAGATAAATATTAACTACGTTTGATACCTCAGAAGCCATAACCACAAGACGGAAACCGAAAGAGGTTACGATACACTAAAAGAGAAGTGAAAAGGAGCTCACTAGAGACGATAGTGGCCATTTGAGGAAAGAGAACTCGGAGACCGAAGCTTTTGGTAGCAAAAGTAGACAATAAATATGGAACCACGGCAACTGGTAACCTCCGTTACCGGCGAAATTTGGTCATCGGAGAAGTACTGAACACGACAATCCCGACTCTTTGTGTCACTGGTGTGTGTAAAAATTGAATAGTCCTTTCAGTTGCAATGATGGGAAGCACGTGCTCGTGACCCCCAAATCGTGTATTGGCACGTGGCAAATCTTACTTCCTACACGTGGATGGACATTATTTGGCATTTTATTTTTTTAACGACATATAGATTGAATGAATTTTGAAGATGGAAAAAAGTAAAGAATATTTGAAAAATGAAATTGTATTTTACTTAAAAGAAAATTGAAATATTGTGCGTAGAAAAAGTTTCACATAAAAAAATGGTTTTAATTTTGACCAATTTTTTGAATTTTAAAAACTTTTCTTCGATAACAACAAATTCAGTGCAGTCTCAAGAATGTAGTTTGGAGGGTATGATATATGCAGAACTTATATCTCTATTTGTAGAGTATAGAACTTGTTTTTTTATAAATTTCAACTTAAAAGAAATTTATTCAGTTACATACTATCATAATCTTCAACCTCCATACTTTTCTTTTTAAAATCACGTCATCCGTCAGCATGAAGCTATGACATGTCACGTATATTTACATCTCTAAGTTCCTTTTCGACCTTACTACATTTAACCTCTCACACTTCTTCACTAGCCAATCAATCTCACACCTCCTCTTGACATATCTGAATCATCTCGATCTGTCTTCGACCTTACTACATTTAACCTCTCACACTTCTTCACTAGCCAATCAATCTCACACCTCCTCTTGACATATCTGAATCATCTCGATCTGTCTTCACTCGTATACAAAACTAATAAAAAATTCAAATACATAGAAAAAAGGATAGATATTTGTAATGCAAAATAAAAGCTGCGCATCCGGGGAATCGAACCCCGGTCAGTACCGTGGGAGGGTACTATGATACCACTACACCAGATGCGCCTTTGTGATCACTTGAGCCTCTATAAATATACAATATAGTGACACATGCAAAATGTAAGTAATATTTTATTATAGTTCCAATAACATTATAAATTAGCGTTTTTATGTAACGCTTGAGGTTAAACTCATAATAAAATAATATCTAAAAGGACGTCACTTTTTTGGGTGGGGGAAGGAGAAGGGTGAGGGGATACAATGAGATTCAAACTCTCACCACTAAAGTGAAGGTGTGGACAACTCTCCAATTGAGCTATATCTCACATGTGCCTCATGCGTGAGAATTTATACTCAATTACGAAAAATTATTTCAAAACAATAAACATCGGTTCTTTTTAAATTCTAATATCATATAAACCAAAATGTCGTTTGTTGTCATATTGTGCATTGCATACTAGCATCTAATATATGTTATGAACTAAACGGGGAAAAAACTTTAATTTATATGAAAAATATATACTTATTGGTTGGCAATTTTTAGGGGTCATTTGATTGATAAGTTAATGAATTGTAATTTTCGGATAAAATATGAGATATTATATCATATATTTGGTACAATTTTTATTTTTTTTGGGATTAACAATTATGCACACATCACAATTTGAAATATTATTTTCATATTAAAATTTAGAAAATACGTGTAGTTACATTGATGTCTTGTTAAGCTTATGATTATGCTAGCAATAAAATAGACACTTGTGAAGAACTTCTTAAATAAGAAAAGGAGAATATTATTTTTACATGCTTTTGTTTCATACTTTTTTCTTTATTTCTTTAAGTGATTAGAGTCGTTACCATCATGTAATTCTAGGAAAAAGTAAGGTAAACATCAATATTTATTGGCAAGATTTTTTATTTTATAAAATATGGTAGAGTAATTTTGAAGTAATATAGGTAAAGATGACTTTCTAGTTTCTTGTTACAACGGGAAAAAAATATTTTTTTCCAAATAATCTCCAATAGTTGACATTTGAATAATAGTCTCTAGTATTTTCTTAGATTAATTAATTCTTCAGTACAAATTTGTTTTTTTGTTAAATAATCTTCAATACCATTTTCCAAGGGCGATCTATAAGAGAACCTAGTGATTTGAGTTAATTCAATAGCTTTTAAATATTTGATATTAAGTTTAATTATTATTATTATTATATATTTTATATCCTAAATCAACCTCATGCACACTCGAACTATAGTAATTAGAAAATGAGTTCTTTTAGGTGTTTCGTTTAGAAAAAATAATGTATGCATTAGTTTTATGTATTATTCGGTATTGTATCGTTTTCCGTCGTTATATAATGCTATATATTTATAATTTGATTGATAAACCTATAAGAAAAGTAGAGTACGAGATAGAGCTACTAAGAAAATGTAGGGTAAAAGATAAAATATAATTCTTAAATAATAAATAAAGACAAAATGAGAAGAAAGCCGTCATACCAAATCAGTCACTCCACAAAATGAATCTTTTCGTCGTCACCTAATAATAATTTAAACGATACGGATACAATTGAATTTAAATAACAATTAGAAAAAATATTTATATTTAAACTAACAATACAATACAATACAACGGGTGATAACCACCCAAACAAGGTGTTAATCTTCTTCAGATTTTTATAATTTCGTTTGGTCAGATAATAAATAAATAAAAAGCTCCCAATAAAAATAAATAAAAATTGCAACACATACAGTGCCCGGTACCGCTTGAAACGCCTGCGGGAAATACACACACAAACTCTCCCGCAGATTCAGCTGTGAATCCTCCCAATTCTCGAGACATCTATAAGAAATTCCATTGAAATTCAGCATTTCTATCTGTTTTTCTTCGTCGGAGATTTTGCAGATCTGTTAGTTGATTCATACATTAGCAGTATTAGCTTTGCCGTTTTTGTAGAAAGCTCAATAATCATGGTGTCCACTGCTAAGATCAAATCCGTTGACTTTTACAGGTTTCTGCTCGGATTTCATATTTGTTTTGATTTTTTGCTCGCGTTTGTGTGTTTTTGTTGTTTAGATTGTTGTATAGACTTATTTTAATTTTTATTGCAGGAAAATTCCTCGAGATTTGACAGAGGCATCATTATCTGGTGCTGGATTGTCCATTGTAGCAGCACTTTCCATGATGTTTCTCTTTGGAATGGTTAGAACTCAAAATTCTTCACCTTCATTAGTGGATTGAAGCAAACTCTCTACTAGCTCTAAGATAGATATGTAATCCTAAATTCTATTGCAGTTATATCTTTATACTAGTATTGTTACATTTACTTTTGAGTCATGTAATGAGAAGGAATGGTGATTGGTGGTTGTTTATTTGTCAGCTGTTTTGTAGCTCATTGACTAGCTCCTTATCAGGGAAGTAGTTTTAAGTTAATTGTGTTTATCACTTGTAGGAACTAAATAACTATTTGACAGTGAGCACCACCACATCTGTTGTTGTTGATAAGAGTTCTGATGCGGAATTCTTACGGATTGATTTTAATATGAGGTAAGATTCTGAATCATTTAGGGAAAGAATATTCAGTTTCCTTTTCTTTTTTTTGTCTTATTCCTTCTACTTGATGCATATGCCAAAGATAGATATTATACATTTCTAAGATGGAGTCACTTTTGTTTAACATTCTTTCGTACTTGGTTTTTGTTAAACACAAGTGATGAGACTGTATGCGAAAAGAAGTAAAACTGGGTGATAGCAAGCAGTTGATTACATATTAATGAAGAACTTTGCTGGATTATTTATGTCAGCATGATACAACTGTTTGGGAGTCTTTCTTGTTTCTGTTCAGATTGTTTCAGGATGTCTCATGTTTTTTCATTTTGATTCTCTAGCCATGCATTCCCTTCTATGATGTTGTATTAACCATGCAAAACCATTTCTTTAAGTTTGTCCATAACACTTTGCTAAACTTGTATTGCAGTTTCCCGGCATTGTCTTGTGAATTTGCATCAGTGGATGTGAGTGACGTCTTAGGAACAGTAAGTTTCAACTTGTTTCCTATGGACTCTATAATGTGGCAGTAAAAAATTCCTAAAGTAATTTTCACTATCTAGAAATTTAGTTAAGAACTTCTTATGAGGCACTTGTTTTAGAATACCTATTCAAGTTTTGAAAAATATGTCCTGTTCAATTAGGCTGTGTGTTTCATTTGTTCTTGATCCCTTTTGTTCCTATCTAGTCTATTGTCCTTGGTGACTCTGAAACAATGTGTTTTTTTCACATTGGCTATTTCTTCTCCCATCCTTCTCATAAACGAGAAGGGGGGGGGGGGGGGGTTATGGGAGTATGGTCACCTATTGAACTTCTGTAGGGGAACATGCAGCTGTTCTCCATTTAGTCATGATCCTAGCTAACGAGCTACCTTAGTAGAATATAACTTTTTTTAGATGCCCAATAGGCAATAGGTGCAAATAGTTCTGTAAAGTGGGTTGTCCCCTCCAGCTGGTGTCCATTATTGTCTATTAACCTTTTATAACTCAGTTTTTAGGATTGAGGTGGTCTTTGGGACTCTATATCTTCTAGGAGCTATTCTCTTGTATTTGTTGTATACAAGTTCTTTTTTCTCCTTAATGCTTGCCCCTAGGGGGAGGCATCGGATGAGTAGTGTACTTTTAATTACTCAATACATTTGTTTTCCCGAGATAGTTTTGGAATCAATATAATTCTTGTTTTACAAGCTGTGGATATTCATGAGGAAGAGATTTTCTCAGGGCCCACAGGGGATATGTATCTTGTGTTGATATTCCGCAATTAGTGTTCAAAAATATGTTTTCATTACTGATCAGTTGTGACATTATTGATTATTCTGCTACAAATTGCCTAGTGAACTAACTATTGACAAATGATGCAAGATTGTCTCTATGATTCTAGTTTTGCATGTATGTCAAAACATCATGCAGTTTTATGTACTTAGCCATTGGCTTTTTGTTTCTCCCAAAAGTTATTAGTGTTTAACAGATCTATATATATTAATTAATCTCAGAATAGGTTGAACATAACCAAAACAGTATGCAAGCATTCCATTGACAAAAACTTGAGACCTACTGGCTCTGAGTTCCATTCAGGCTCAACTGCAACAGAACTCAAACATGATGCGGAAGATGATGAGGAATATGGTGAAGGGTCTGTTTCCTTAAATGGACACAGTTTTGATAGAGTTACTCACCAGTGAGTTATTAGCTATACACTAGTCATCTGTTTTCACTCCATTCATGTTCATCTCTTTATTCTTATTCTTATCAACACTCTTTTTGCAGTTACCCAATTTTGGTTGTAAATTTCTTTGCTCCTTGGTGCTATTGGAGCAACCGGCTGGTATTTATCTATTCAACCGAACTGCTACTTTCCTCTCTTCTTGTTTCTGGTTATAGGCTAAGTTAAACAGAAAGTTTTAAGATATATATGACTTGCTTTGCTACCAAGAAGTGTGGATTTGCTGTCTGAGGATGGGTTATTGATGTCCTATCTTTCTCATAGTAATCTGGAAACAGGATAATTTGAGGGTTTTATGTATCAATATGTACTTACCAGTGCCTGTATGCTTGTTTTGATATATATATATATATGCCTAAAGGATGCAGCTAAGAAATGGATCGGGGTAAAAAGATAGTGTACTATTTGTAATAACTATTAAGACTGGAAACCAGATTATTTAATTAAATAAACAGTAGCTTAACTAGCTATAGTTTAATAAAAGGTCTTAGATTTGGCAGTTATCTATGACAGGAAAGTAGTTGAGCAATGTGTTTATAGCTTATATGAAGAACTCTAATTTTATGACTCTTAAGTCCTAATTTTTATCCCCAAAAAGTAAGAAAAAGGATTCTTATAGTCCTAAATTAGAAAAAAAGGATTCTTATAGTCCTAAATTAGAGGCAACGCTAAAATTCTTAGAGTGACCTCCTCATAAGGGGCAACGACTTCAGGGAACCACTAGCGAAGGAAAAAAAGGTACACAGGCTGGATTCTGCTGAGCCTAATATCTACGACTGAATAAAGAAACAAGAAAGAAAATGAAAGTCTTGGTTACTTACAGTTTTTTTCCCCTGTGTCTGGTGGACATGTACAAAGAATGCACAACAAAAGGTATTTATGCTAATTTAGAAGAGTACTACAACAACATACCCAGTGAAAGAACTCCAAGATGCTTTGTAGCTCAGACTCTCCTAAAATGTTGCCGCTTCCGTGGTGGATCCTTAAAAAATTTAGTACTTTTGGAGGATTAATCGACATTTTGAAGAGTCCGAGCAACATAGCCAAGATGTGAGATATCCTAATAGAATGAGCACAGAGCATTTTCTCTCAGCTGAGAGAACTCCAAGATGTGAGATCATCAGAGGAAAAAAGATGAAAAAAGGGAAGCAACTTATAACAACAGGAAGGTTAATGCACAACACATAGTATAACCTTATGGAAAGGTCAAGTAATCAGCATAGACCCAAAGGTAAATCCTAGCAAGTTTTGTGGAGGTAAACATAGTTATAGGAAATGTTTAGATGGGGTTTCAACTCAAATATGTTCTCTATAGGTTATTTGTTTGGTTAGCCTCTGCAAATCTTTCCCCTGTAGTTAACTTAGACACCTTTCTGGATTTTGTCATCTCCTTAATTCTATAAGTTTTTGTGTATTCTGGGGCTGAGAAATCCTTTTTTGTTGTAATCTTTGCATCCACTGGATGCTTTTAATGACAATTCACTTCATCAAAAAAAGAAAAAAATATAGTTGACCAATGGATTGATTTTCCATAGAACCCCTGTTCCCTGTAGAATAGCTTATTTCTTTTTCCTTTTTCTGAAAATAATTTTCCTGTTGTCTCAGAAACCTTCATGGGAGAAAGCAGCCAATATTATGAGAGAGAGGTCCTCTTTGTTGCTTTTATACTTTTTACAGCTTCTACCTGAAACACTATATGCTGAACTCCATCTCATGTCCGAATGGAGCTTCTAGCAATTCCCTGCTGATATGCTGATTCTAGCTTCCATTTTGCAATCATTTTCAGATATGACCGAGAATCGGATGGGCGTATTCTTGTGGCAAAAGTTGATTGCACTGAAGAAGTTGATTTGTGTAGAAGGTATTACTTGATTGAAAAATTACTGGTTTAGTGGAGGTTATTGCTGAACCTGTTCGGTAAAACCTTTTTGTCACCAAAAAATTACAACTTTGGTTTGATCATCTTTGTTTCTGTGTTCAAGAAAAGACGGTTAATCTAATTGTTTCCTCACAATCTCAAAAATGGAGAAGAGCAAACTGAGCTTCAAATCTTTGATTACATATGTCCGGTGGATTCTCAAACTATGCGAGGTTCAGTTAGTTTAGGGGATAGTATTAATGTTTCCTCAGCTATCACAGACCTAATACTCAATCTACCTCTTCCTTCAATTCAATTTCTCAATTGCTGCAGTATTGATTGGTTGAACCGTTATGGTGAACTTGCAAAAAAATAGATAACACCTGAATAAAGGAGGAAATTAGGTTGGACTTCGTTCTATATGCTTTAGTAAGGAGTCCTTGTGTGTTCCCCTAGCAGTTTGATGAAAGTGCTTAGAGTTGTCTTGACTAATGTTCTTTTGGTTTATGAGTTTCTTACTATGATTTCATTTTTATCCGTATGCCTAATAATCATCTAATAATAAATTTTCAGGAATCATATTCAAGGGTATCCCTCCATTCGCATCTTCAGAAAAGGATCTGATGTTAGGTAAACCATTTACTTATCTTTATCACTTATCAACTTGCGCTACTACTATTTAAAATTTAAAATTGTTTATGGATTGTTTAATGTCCTTCATATTTTATTGGTTTGACTATGATCCCAAACCATCTTAAATTCAAAAAGAAAAAGAGAAAATCTCCTGTTAGTTCTTCATTACGTTGTTAACTGTAGGCTGTTGTTGTGTGACTACGTCACATCAATGCTAAGGTGTTAGATTGTCTAGCATGATAACAGGTGCACTTGTAATTTTATATTTGACCCCTTTCCGAAAGTTTTGAACCTTATCAGTGCAACTTTTGGCCATGGAAAGTGTACTGAAATTCCTCTTCTTCATCATTCTATCTTTTGCCTTTTCTTTTAATCTCTATCTGCTTCTGCTTTTCATGCTGAAAATTTTGAGCAGCATGATAACTTTGTTGAAGTTCATATCTACCCCTTGTGAGTTATAAGCGTAGTAACCCTTGTTAAAGTTGCTACCAGCATTCCAATTTCTGAATAATTAGAGCTGCACATTACCCAGTGTTTGGATGGTGGAGGTAAAAACTAAAAAGGAAAGTAGATAGGTCAATGTTTGTTAACTTTACATCATTTCAACTTTGATATTTGGCCCATGTACTTGGAAGTTTAATGAATTCAGTTTTTTTTAAAGCCTAAATCTCATTCATATGGTTCTTATAATGTATTATTGTTTACTATGCTTGCCATGCAGAGACGATCATGGACACCATGATCACGAGTCATACTATGGCGATCGTGATACAGATAGCTTAGTCAAGGTGAGAACAATTGGGCTTGGATAAGGAAAAGAAGAAAACATTAAAAGAGGAAAACTTAAGGATGGTTAAGATTGAGAAAGAAAACAGAGCTGGTCCACTTCATGCTTCCTTTTTGCAATCACAGGGCACAACCATTTGTACTAATTTTTCACAATGCCATGCGGCAGTTGTGTTGCTTTAGATGTTATTGTATCATTTGTATCATGCCATTGAGATGACTGGGATATTTATTCTTCTGCAGATGATGGAAGATTTGGTTGCACCTATCAAGTTGGATTCTCAAACGATTACTTCGGATAATTCGTCTACCAAGCTGGAAACTGGCTTGAAAAGACCTGCTCCCGTAACTGGAGGATGCAGAATAGAAGGTTTTGTACGTGTTAAGAAGGTACGCAAGTTATTGATGGGAGCCAGTAAAAAATAAGTGCCCCTGCAGCTGCAACTCAAACTTAATAAATACAAGGATGATGCTGGAGACAATGCGAAATATGATATGTTTTAAGTAGTTTGAAATATAAACCTGGGCAGTAAGATTGTTGAAGTGCTCATGCATTGTTGTCTTACTACTCTTAAAATATTCGACAAACTAATATATCCATTTATGTTATGTACTGTTCAGGTTCCTGGCAACCTTGTCATATCAGCTCGTTCAGCTGCTCATTCATTTGATGCTTCTCAGATGAACATGTCACATGTAATTTCTAGCTTTTCATTTGGTAAGACAATAACTCCGAAGGTTATGAGTGATATCAAAATACTGCTACCACATTTGGGCCGAAGCCATGATCGGTTGAATGGTAACTCATATGTTACTAATCCAAGAGATTCCACAGAAAATGTTACTGTAAGCTCCTACTCACCTACTATATCCCCCCTCTTTTTTTTTTGGACAAGTAATTATTGAATTATGTGACCATCTCATCTCAACATTTGTGTTCCCATTTTGGTGGGTTAACGGTGATTGGTCTCTTTGTTTGGTCTTGGGCAATCCTTACCTCTTGAGCTTGCTTTTGAGGTTGAGTTAGGTCCAATATCCATTTTCTTATCAGTGATATTTTATAAATGATAAAATAACACTAAGACAGTGCATTAAAATTACCAAGTGTTCAAAGCCCCAATCATTTATAAATTTAAATGTTATAATTTTACATTTTGCTGCTTTTTCCGACTCCTGTCTATAAAATTTTACGGAAGTATGAAGAAATCTCAATTCTCAGTCACGGTTTCTTCTGCTTCTCCACGAGTTTTTGGGTGCACTTCTATGATATTTTTCAGCTGGTATGTTGATAAAGAGTTTCAAGGATGACCAGAAAACCTAGCTCACCTTTTATCTTTATTGCAGATTGAACATTTTCTTCAAGTGGTGAAAACAGAGGTGATGACAAGATCGTACAAATTAGTTGAGGAGTACGAGTACACAGCGCATAGTAGTTTGGTCCATAGTCTTCATATACCAGTAGCGAAATTTCATTATGAGCCATCGCCAATGCAGGTGTTGCATCAGTACATTTCATGATTATGTGATAGAGCTTAATACATCTTATTTTGGTTTCTTATTATTTCTTTGTTGTCAGGTCTTGATTACAGAAAATCCCAAGTCTTTTTCACATTTTCTTACCAATGTCTGCGCTATTATTGGTGGTGTTTTTACGGTCAGTATATCCTACTCGTCTCTCCCATTGTTTCACACCTTCATCCCCCCCCTAACAACTTTCTCCGGGCTTTTATCTGTGTCATCTTTATTGAAATTCCCCCATGTTCGTTCTTTTTGGCTGGTACAGGTTGCCGGCATACTGGACTCGATTCTGCACAACACAATGAGAATGGTGAAAAAAGTTGAGCTAGGAAAGAATTTTTGAGGAGCGTAGTCTGATGATAGAAATTTAGTTTGTGCACCTATATTTAAGCTGGATATACGCTTTAAAATTATACTATATTAGATATTCTCTTCGTTTACAGCGAGTCTTGAAAACATTTTTCTTGCATCAAGAGTTCCGGTGATCTGCATTATATGTGAAATCCCCAGTTAAATATGTATAATGTTGTTTTGGTGTAGGTTTATTCATCAATATGAGCATCAGATTTCTCAAAAACGAGAACTAGTCAACTCGGGCTCGACCTTAGAGAATCTGTTTCCGAAAGACTGGCGATGTTTCTCTTCTATATCCACACAAAATAAACAGAAGTATATTTCTCTTTTCAGTTTTGTACATTCACAGTCTATACACAAAACATTCAGTTTATTTATTTTTCATCACAGAACCAATACAAATCAATACACCCTTTTACTCTCAGCTACATTCACTGAGAACAAGTAGGAAAATCATGAAACATAAAACCCAAAAAATGAAAACAAATACAAATAAGTCAATCAACTCTTTATCAGAATCCCAACAGTATAGATGATCCAACAAAAGCTGCAGCAGAGCCAACAAAGCTCATGACGATCGACGAAGCACCATTCTTAGGAGGAGAAGGAGGTGATGATTCTTGAGAAGGAGCTGGAGTTGGATTGGTCTCACCTGAGTCAGAGGGTGGTGATGGTGCCTCCTCACCAGACGGGGCCGGAGACGGAGGAACTTCATCTACTGATGGGGAAGGAGGAGGAGAAGAAGCTGTTTGGTTGTGGTGACTTCTATCAGCCATGACTACAAGATGCAACTTTTCATTCTTGACACAGTTGTCATGAACACCACTGATGAAGTAGTATGGACCAGAGTTGTTAAACTTAACCACACTGTATCCTTCACTATACTTTTCAACAGGAGAAGCAGTGTTGCAATTGTCAAAATCTGCCTTGTTTACAAGAAGCACTGAGTCTTTATCAGCAGAGTAGTTAAAAGCTGCCAAGGCCAAAAAAAGGTATCAGAACCCAGAATCAAACTTATACATTGTCTAGAGTGAGGTGAATCCACGATCTAGAGTTAGTGGATTCTGAACGAATAAGAGAATATATCCTTAGTACTATAGGTTTAATCGAACCCTACATAAAAGATTGAACCGTCATGAATCATGAACCTGAAGTATAGTGAGTATAGTGGTAGAGCTTTAAGATTGAACCGTCATGAATCATGACTCTTAGAGTTCTTTTTATATGTATATATATATATATATATATATGTAGTTTGAGCCGAAAGTAATGTATTAAAATGAATTCGTTGGACCATGTTAGATCCGTCTCTGACTCATAGAGACCAATTTTGAAAATAGGACGATAATAAGAGGCACTCCCTAAACAATAGCTGATCAGATTTACTGTTTATTTTTTCGAGTCAGTATATATAGATAGACTAATAATATAAAGGACAAAATTGAAATGAATATATAAACTTACATAAAGTGTCACCAATTTGGAATCTACTCCTCTCAGCCCATTGATTGTAATTATTGGCATTGGCATCCATAGGGACACTCCAATCTCCAGAGCCTCCAACTTTAAACTCATAACAATTGGCATTTTGTAACAACATCAAAATATTGACCAAGCCCAAAATATAAAAAACTTTTCTATTTGATCTTGAACTTGTTATTTGAGCCATTGGAAAAATAAAAAATTAAGAACACAAAAAATAAAATAAAATAAATGTTAGATGAAATAGAAAACTATATGGTTGATGAGAATGGAGAATGAAAATGTGGGATATTTGTAGGTGCAAATTTGGATGAACTTTACAAGCTGTGGCAGTGAAGCTTTTGTTTCTTTTAGTTATTCTTATTCACCTTTAGATTTCTTAACTACTATGGCAAAGCATAAAGCCAAAGAGAGGAACTTGTTGTTTTTGAGTACTTTTTAGTAACTTATTTTTGGGATTATTCTTTTCTTCAACATTATCAAGAATTTTCAAGTCTTGTGTGTTGAGTTGAGGAAGAATCCTTTTCCTTTTTCTTTGTTTTTTTTTCTGTCTGGTATTCGTATTGAGGTCCCGATTAATCTGGATTCATGCAATGTAAAATCCATATAAAGGAGAAATACAAGTTTTTTCATATTCAAGATTCAAATCCGAGACATTCTGATTAAAAGTGAAGTTCTTTTTTCTTTCTAGTATTCATATTGAGGTTTCGATTAATCTGAATTAATGCCGTGTAAAATCCATTTAAAAGGGAAACACTCATTAGTAGGTTTTTCATATTCAAGATTCAAATTCGAGATTTCTGATTAGCAGTGAAAGAGTTTTTTTTACCTTTTGTTTTTCTGTCTATTTGTATTGATGTTTCAATTAATTCGAATTCATGCCTTGTAAAATTCATTTAAAGGAAAAACACTCGTTAACGAAATTTTTCATATTCATGATTCAAATTCGAGATTTTTGATTAAAAATAAAGAAACCTTATTAATTTCAACACAATCTTTAACGATGAATCTGCGAAAATCACAAGTATCTTTTATCAATTTTACACAAAAGTGGAAAAAGAAGGTGGAGTATATAGGTAAACGGAGTATTTTTGTGATAAAAGGTTGTGTTTGGTATTAAGAGTAACATGAAGGTGAAATAGAGAAACTAATATTTTCAACAACGAAAAGGAAAATATTAACTTAAGCTTGTATATCTAATGTTGACTGCTACATATAGTTGACCAAAATTCCTAATGATTTTGGACCAAATGTGTGGTGGACTATTTCAAACCCTAGTTCCAATCTCAAAAATAACGTTTACTAATCACTTTTTTTTTCCGTACTTTCAAGGAACATTCACTATTATGAAATTCGATTACAAAAGTTGAAAATGCCTATTCATATTTTTTTTCCTTTCAAACATTGCCTTGAAGCCTTGGTATAAAAGCGAGTCGACTTGAAACTCGACTCTTAACTCATTTGGATTGGCTGGCTTTTGATTTGTGTTTGGTTTGATCCATGACATGAGTGAAATTTGATTAAAATTCAATAGAATGAAGATTATACTTGAAGTCATGCTTTATCCGTTATGTAATAACTCATTTCTGTAGTGTCGAGATTACTTTTATACAAGTACAAGAGTTAAATAACGAAACATATAATCCTATTTGTACAAACCAACAAATTGAAAATTTCATCAAAATTCTATTCGATTGAGCTCGATTAAAAAAAACTGACACACTGAAGTTAAATCTTGTAATAATTACTTTAAAATTAGTAAATTACATCTATTAAGCTCAAGTATTAATGTGTCAATTTAATAATTGACCCAAAATCTTAATGATTTATGACCAAAAATATGGTTGACCATTTCTAAACTTACCAAGTCAACTGAACAAATCCACGACACTATTATTTTCTGCAAAAATACATCAATATTTCCAACACACGCGCCGCCGTCAGCGCGTCAAAAATAGTCCCAATAAACAAATAGCCTTCTGATTTTCCACTTTTTTCTCGCTGGATCCCACGTCTTCCTCTTCAGCTCTGAGAGTGAAAATGTCACCGCCAATACTCAAAAGTGTAAAACACCATTCTTTCCAAAAAAGAAAAAAAAAAGTTTAGCCAAGCATATGTAAATTAGGAAAAAAGATCACTTTTTTATGTTGATTTTTGTGTGTTTCTTGAATTTCTGTCAAATGGGTAGCTAGGAAAACAAGTTTTATGATCTGGGGTTGTCCCATTTTTGTTTTTCTTGTTGAAAATCTGATCTGGGTTCTTGAGCTGCAGCTGTTGGGTTTCCAAGATTGGTTTTTTTTGTTTGGTTTGAGGAGTTTTCAAGAATGTGGAGGGACCCTGGAGCTCCTGCTGATTCTTTCTACCAGGTTCGCCCTGAATGTACAAATGTTCCAAAAACAAGATTCAGAATCAAGGTTAGTTTTTTCAATTTTGTATGGTAAGGGGTATTGTATTACATTTTGTGTTTTTTGAATAGATTTTTGGTATGAGCTTATATGAAGAAGTTGGGATTCTAACTTGTTTGGGATTGAGGCGTAGTTGTTGTTGTATGTTAGAAGCTTTTCTAGGAAAACTAGTGATGTGAATGAATGAGGTAGTCTATTGTCTTATGTTGTGGGATGTATTGAGATGATTGAAAAGATCATGTGTTTTATTGAGATGGAAGATGTTTTGCTGTCAGACCTTATACTTGGGTTCTAAATGGGGATCATCAACTGCCATTAGCATCAGCCAAATCAAATGATCCGCGGCTGCCAATGTCTCTTGTGGTAACAAAAATGTAGAATCAAATATCTATTGGAAGTAATAAAGACTTCATAATAGAACATAAATGTTTTGCTTGCGGTTTGCTCCTCAGAATTTGATAGTGGCATAAAGCCTTATTGTTTGAAACATTTTTCGGTTTGCATTCCGATTTTAGTAGTTGGGACTGGAACTTGGTCCAAGATTACCTGGTTTTAAGTTGGGTGGAAGGGGGATGTTCACCTGAATTTGCTTTTACATGTTTCATAAGCTGTACTTGTAGATTAAACTACACTTCCCGTCCCAATTTAGGTGTCTTAGTTTGATTAGGCATGGAGTTTAAGAAAAAAGAGAGACTTTTGAATTTTGTGGTCTTAAATTAAAGATTTGTATAGTCCTTTAAATTTTGTGGTCTTATACTTGTCATGTAGAATATTGGAATTGGAAAACTTGCTAAATATAGAAAGAGACGCTCTTTTTGGGACAAACCAAAGTGGAAAGTAAGACACTTAAATTGGGACGGAGGGAGTATATGTTATCCTGTTCCTTCAATCTGGACAAATAATCTTTACTCTTAGACTCTTCTCACTCTTTAACCTGGCAAATCAGTAAATTCAATTGGATGACATTTCCGGGTTTTAAACTCATGAGGCTGGTGTGCAACATTTAATGAGTAACTCTGCATGATGATTAGCACAGAACGTATCTCCCTATTTGTTCCATAACGCGTGTGGCACATGTGGTGTGAACTAGTTTGAACTGTATCTTAAGTCGGAACTATGGGTATCTAGTGTAGAGTATATACAAGTCCTCACTTGTGTCATATCTGATGTCGGGAAGCTGGATGAGCATTTTAAAAGACCGCCTTTTTATCATGAAAAGAATTGTTTTTTTCATTTATCTGTTTACCATCACAAATAAGAATTCAAAAACACTATCTACGTTATCGATCTTATAATAATGTTCAGAAGTAGTTCTCACATTTCTCTTGAATAAGTTGAACTCCTTACTAAATATCCACCATCTCCTGTATCTGTGTTGCCGGATATATATTATCTATTGATCTACTTATTCAGGCTGGGAAAACCTTAAGTGCAAGGAAATGGCGTGCTGCATTTACATCAGAAGGTTATCTTGACATTGGCAAAACACTGAGTCGAATTTATCGTGGGGTAAGTTTGACTTATTGATGTCAATGTTTTTGAAGGATTACGATACTCTTTTCAGTTTTTGTGGTACTGATTCAATGAATATCCATTACACATAAATTCCTGAAAAGATGATTAGCATAGAAGTCTACTAACCATCAAATTTCTATGACATTATAGGGGATTCATCCATCAATTAGAGGTGAAGTTTGGGAATTTTTATTGGGTTGTTATGATCCAAAGAGCACATTTGAAGAACGAGAGCACATACGACAAAGGAGGAGGTAATTTACTTTCTTTATTGCCTTAAGTTTGGAAAACGTATATAGCACTTGAATTTTTTCATTTTACAACACTTAATAATTGCAAGTTCATCACTTGACTCAATAGGGTAGCATGGTATTTTATTTTATTTATACTGTTGGAGGTGACCTTAAAATTGTTTTCAGCTGAAAACGGCTCCATATAGGATCATCGGGTGACAGTATTAAAAAACGAGTAGCTCATTAAAATGGTTTAAACTCTGTACGTAGACGATACCAAATTTGACAAGTTCATTACAGCTGGGAGATTGTTATTCATCATAATTCATAAGAATACACATTGCTACCTCATCACTACTAATGACAAGAGAAATGTTTGGGAATGAGGCTTAGTTGATCATGGTTCATCGATATAATTTGGCTCAAATTATCTTCACATGTAAAATGAGGATAATATACCATTCCTGAGTATAAACTAAGACTGATCCATATGCAATTTCCATACCCTATTGTTGACCTGGATTTCTGTTGTGTACGCTCAGGGTCCAGTATGCTGTACTGAAAGAAGAATGCCGCATGATGTTTCCCATAATTGGAAGTGGTAGTTTTATTACTGCACCTGTTATTACTGAAAACGGCGACCCTATTGTAGATCCTATTACTCTCCAAGAGGCACAAGCAGCAAAAGAATTAAATTCAGGTGGTCAACAAAACAGTAATCCTGGATGTGAAATGGTAAAGGAGCATGACAAAAGAATAATCCAGTGGAAACTCTCATTACACCAGATAGGTTGGTTATCTATATAGATTGCATGTACTTGCTCAAAAATTCAACAACTTGTTGTAATGTATTCTTTCTCTAAGAAGTGTTTACCTAGTACCTACCGACATTTTTCTGTTAGCAAATCAAGTATTCCCTCCATCCCGATTTATGTGACACTCTTTTCTTTTTAGTCATTCCCAAAAAGAATGGCACGTTTCCATTTTAGTAACAACCATTTCAATCTTCCTATTTTACCCTTAGTAAAATGATTAATAGCCACAGATTTTCTATGACTTATTTCAAATGACAAGTTTCAAAAGTCTACCCTTTTCTCTTAAATTCCATGCCTAGTCAAACACCTTCACATAAATTGAGACGGAGGGAGTAGTAATTTAACTTTGGATGCACCACATGTTTATACCATTCTCTTCAAAATCACTTGTTAGTAATCTTTCTCTTCAGGTTTTTATATAGTAACCATTCAGTCTGGTTTATGTGTTTATGCTAGGACTCGATGTTGTTCGGACCGACAGGACACTTGTCTTTTATGAGAAACAGGAGAATCTATCCAAGCTTTGGGATATTCTGTCTGTTTATGCTTGGTTTGACAAAGATATCAATTATTGTCAAGGTGCGTTGTCATATTATCTTCTTGATATGAAATAGTGTACATTATAGCTTCTCTTTGATCCGATAACTGACCATTATGGTCCGGCCCTTCCTTGGAAATCGTGCATAGCAGGAGCTTCTCTTTGATCCGGTCAAATGCATACATATTTGTTGATAAATTATTTTTAAAAGGTGATGCCATTTTCCATAGCACTTGTATGTGATATCATTAGCATTATCTATATCGAGTTATCAGTGCATAGAATCAAAAGACTTGCCAATTAATCAAAAAGAGAAAGGGAAAAACAAAGGAACAAAAGAAACAGCATACCTTCCATTTTCTTTGTCAATGCATTAGAGTCTCCTTTTGTTTTGTTTCTGCAGTTGTTTATCCTTTTTCTCTATTGAATATTAAACTCTTGACAATGCTGAGCAGGAATGAGCGATCTCTGTTCTCCCATGATTATTCTTCTTGATGATGAAGCCGATGCATTTTGGTGCTTTGAACGCTTAATGAGGAGACTGGTATATATTAACATTTCTTTACTCTTATACAAACTGTTACATCATTCTAATGTTGTAAATCATATTTTTGAAATGCCTTAGCTTCTCATAATTCAATCAGCAATAGATATTGTCAGCATTGTATAGTACTGTACGATTAGGACAATTCCGTCACCCTTTCCAATTGAAGGGAAGTATATTATGAGATTAGGACATTAGTCATGATAGGGAGGGAAATACTCATGAATCAAATAGAAGAAGAATTTCCCTTTCCCTATCAAGGAAGAATGTTGTACTTCAATAGCTATATTTTCGATTTTGCAGCTTCAATTATTGGTGTTACTGCATGGATTATGCTTTTTGCAGTTCTAGTGACTAATATCAACTGTTGTGTGAAATTTTAAAGAGAGGAAATTTCAGATGCACCGAGAGGTCTGTCGGAGTAGAGGCACAGTTGAGTAATCTAGCTTCAGTAACACAAGTTATTGATCCTAAACTTCATCACCACTTAGGTATTATGATCTTTCCCCTTTACTACATACATACCAAGTCCAGTAAACAAACAATATATCGTCTTATTTCTTCGTGAAATGAATATCATTTTGATCATGTCTCACAGAGACATTAGGTGGAGGTGATTACCTATTTGCTATCCGTATGCTCATGGTTTTGTTCCGTCGAGAATTCTCTTTTGCTGATTCATTATATCTTTGGGAGGTAGGATTTCTCTCCTGAATACTTAACTTTTCTTAGTCTCTAAATGTTGAACTTCTCGGTCATCGCCTTCTTGCAACAGATGATGTGGGCCTTGGAATATGATCCCGACTTGTTTCTTATGTATGAAGACCCTGACTTAGCTGCTGCAAAATCTGAAGCATCTAAAGGAAGAGCAAGATCGACACGCCAGTGTGGGAAATTTGAGAGAGAAAATCTGAAAAATCGAAGCAAAGGTACTGAAGCTCCCCTCCCAATTTCCGTTTTCCTAGTAGCCAGTGTCCTTAAAGACAAGAGCACAAAGTTGCTTACAGAAGCTAAAGGACTAGACGACGTTGTTCAGGTTGGTTTCGAAAGTACATGAATTTAAACATTATTTTGATCTCCAAGTTCCAACTCAAAGAGTCTCTTCATCTAACCTCATTTTACGAGGAAGATGATGGAAGAAAAATCTTTCATGATAATATATTTGAACTATAACAGATACTGAATGACATGACCGGGAACCTGGATGCCAAAAAGGCTTGCACTAGTGCAATGAAACTTCACAAGAAATATCTTAAAAAGGTAATGTCCATCTAACTCAGGTGCAACATTACAAGTACAACTCTCTCCGGTCCTAATAACTCGTTACTCCTGCTAAAAATCGTTCCAATAATACTTGTCATTTTAGAAAATCAAAATGATATCCTTGCTACTCAAATATGTTGTGAATTTCACTTTCTAATGATGATTGCTTAAAACAGGCAGCCAATGCCAACAGGTAACAAAACACAAAAGCCAAAGCAAGCGCGCAACGCAATTCAATAAGCCATGGAGCTAATGTAAAATGAAGTTTGTGATGGTACTTCCCCTGTTTAATGTTGCAACAGTATTGCTACAGGGTAAGAATGCTATCGCGATTTTCGATATTAATTCAGATATTTTTGGCTATGTTGAGGAAGAGTTACTGTTTTCGAATACATTACTATGGCTTGATTTTGTTGAAGCCAATGTCAATTTCCATTTTGTCATCCAGCTCCAATTTGGGAGTATTTTTTTTATACTAAGACACTCTTCAATAGTTTGTAACAACATAACACATTTTCTTTTGTAGTTTAAAAAAATAATATTATTCATATTGGAAAACCTTTCCTTAGTACCAAACACAACTTTAAGAGCGACCATTTATTTAACAGAAAACTTATACTACCTATAGCTAGACGGATAAGAGGAGTTGCTCAGATGGCAAACAAGTTTTACACACGATGGTGTGTTTATTATTATACTAAACGCGCTAGTTTTAGTACGTACTGATTAGAAGTAGCATTCAGTAGGCTCGATGTTGCAGGCGCGGGGGAGGGACCGAGCTCTCTTGTGACATGAGCTCGGGCTCCCGCGTCACCATCGTTTTGATATATTCAGTGACGTACGCAGAATTTTTAAAGCTATGCAATTAGTGACGTCCTATTCGTCCCACTATATGTTTCGGAGTACTATGATGGTTAAGTTATTTAAATTTCAATGTCAATTAGAATATAGAAACTACATAAAACAAATTTAGTAGTAGAAGGTACAATAATTGAGGATTTAAAATATTTAGAAAATATATGAAAAAAACAGATTTAAAGAGAAACCTTTGACTTTCAAAATATATAGTAATAATGTGGAACACAATAATTTTTTGACCACATGTCCTAGAAGGGACGGGTATTATTTTAAGACGTTATTTTCTGTCTCAAATTTATAGTTACATTGTATTATTTTTCAGTTAGTGTACTCAGACTGATAATATATTTATATATATATGATATTGTTAATTTGACATTTTTTTTTAAAAAAAAAAACCTGCAGTGGTTGAGCCTGTGCGTCTGGATCTGCTCTTGGCAACTTTGTGACCCTTGATTTTCGAAATCGTCCTCCGTCAAGGCCTCCGCGACGGTGAACATGTTGGCAGTTGTAACTGCCAACAAGAACAGCAGCAAGTGAAATTTTCTCCATGGTAACAATTGAGATGTGTTTACTTATTTGATTGTGATGATGAATTAGTAGTCAATTTTCTGTGTGTATTTATAGCAGATTTGGATGGTTTGCATGACAAGTACGTGTTTAGTGAAAGCTAAAAATGCAAATAGAAATATTTTCATGAGAGGAATATATATATATATATATACGTAATACGTGGGCAGCACCAAAGAAAAAAGCTTCGCCACGTTTTTAGAAATAACATGCAAAATAATAATAATGATGGAAAAAAACACTTTAATTTAATTTGTTTGGATGCGAAACGCAAAATTTATATTTTACATCTCTAGTGGCAGCATAACCCGTGGCGGAGCCAGACAATAATTAACGTATTTCATCAAAAAATTATGCTATATATTTTGTTAAAAAATATATATGTATAAATTGATTTACTTCTTACGTGAGTTTACTCTTTTATATTTAGATGTCTCTAAAAAAAAATAAAAAATTGAAAACACCTTTTAAGTTTGGCGCAAATTATTCGTTTCGTCTCCGATCTGCTACATGACATAACAAGTGGTTTAGGAGCATGAGACTCTTAATAAAAAGTAAAAAAAGTGTTGAAAACATCACTAAATTTAGCGAGATTATGGGAAAATTTAGGGGTGTATTTCACTTATGTTGCAAAATCGAGAGTGTATTAAAATTCAGGGTTTTTCAACACTTTTTCGGTTTTTTATATAAGAGCCCATTTCACTCCGATTGAAAATTTGAGTATGTACTTAAATTCAATTAATCAAATAATGATATATTTTTTACACTATAAAATTATTAATTCACACTAAATTTTTCTAATACTTCTCTCATAAAAAAATTAATTCCGTGCAAATGAGCATATTTATAAATTGATTCCCCTTAAATATAAGACTTTCAGTTTATAGTTTTTTCGTGGCGTGGTGACACCCTATGCTTTCTAATATCATGTTTGTCATCTTTAAAAAAAAACCTATATTCTTAGTTACTAGTATATATTAATTAAAATGTTCACATGCATCAAGGTGTTACGTTATGACTTATGAGTCATAGGACTTTTCATCGATTTCATTTTATGTGACCTTATTTGAAGTATGAGAGTTGAGTTGATTAATTTTTGATTTAGTTTTATTTTAAAAGAATTTAAATAATTTGAAATCATAATATAAGTTGCAATAATTAATATAATATTATTCCAAAATATTTAAAACTTACTAAGTTGAAAAAATCGTGGTCAAAGAAGTATCCTTTAACTATTCAAATAGTAGTAGAGGTTTATTTTAAAAAGTGCTTTTTCGAATAAATTACTTTTCACTAGAAATAATTTGTATTTGGCTAATTAACTTGAAAAAATATTTTCCAATAACCATTAGTGTAAAACACTTTTTCCAATAACCATTAGTGTAAAACACTAATTCCTCTGTCTCAGTTTATATGATTCGTATTTGGCTAATCAAATTAAAAAAAAAAAATTCCAATAACCATTATTGTAAAACACTTATTCCTTTGTCTCAGTTTATATGATTCGTATTTGGCTAATCAAATTAAAAAAATATTTTCCAATAACCATTAGTGTAAAAATACTTATTCCATTGTTTCAGTTTATATGATTTGTATTTGGCTAATCAAATTAAAAAAATATTTTCCAATAACCATTAGTATAAAACACTTTTCCAATAATTCCTTTCTCTCAGTTTATATGATTCATTTTTATTTTTAGTCTGTTCAAAAGAATATATATTTTTATATTAAGTTAACAATTTAACTTTGAAATATCTATTTTAAAGTTAATAAAATAATTTATGATCACACACATTTATCACCATAAATTTCAAACTAACTCATATAAAATTAAACATAAAAATTATAGTATTTTTTAAACTTTTAATGAGAACAACTTCTACATTTTTTATCTGCCGTGGTTGAGCCTGTGACTCTGCATTTGCTCTTGGAAACTTTGTGGATTTTTCATATCGTCCTCCGTCACGACCACCGTGACGGAGAACTTGTTGGCATTTGTAAATGCCAACAAAACACAACAGAAGAGCAGCAACAAGTGAAATCTTCCCCATGACAACAACAATCAGATATGTTTGAATTATTATTTTTTTCTGGTGCTTGTGATGGTGAAGTAGTCGATTTTAAAGGTCTATTTATAGCTGATTAAATGGTTTGCATGTTAAATACGTGTTGCATCACTGCAAATTATGTAGACGAAAAAATAAACGTTATCATTACAAGAGAAAGTAATTAACGTGGCTGGCTTTTACCTTCCGTGTGTCAATTTTAACATGCAATTGCTGCCGAAAAAGTTCTTTGTTTGTGTTAAGATCAATTTGTGCGTCGGAAAAGGGATGAGACTTTGGTTTCCTTATATGGACTTAGACAATCCTTTTTTCATAAGTTAGCTTTTAGAGTTGAGATAGACTCAAGATCCATCTTTACATGGTATCAGAGTTAGACCTATTCCAATTATTTATTTGCTGATGTTGGATCCCCATATTATAGTGTCCACACTTCCGTTAATGATTTACCGATGTTGGGCCCCCATATTTTGATATTCACGCCCCACTTAACGAGGTCTGGGTGTGTAGGGGAGTGTTAAGAAATTATAGTGTCCAAGCTCCAGTTAACGAAGATTTAACGATTTATCGATGTTGGACCCCCATATTATAGTATTCACGCTCTAGTTAACGAGGTCTGGGTGTATGAGGGAGTGTTAAGAAATTATAGCGTCCAAGCTCCAATTAACGAGGATTTAACGATTTACCGATGTTGGGCCTCCATATTATAGTGTTCACGTTCCAGTTAACAAGGTCTGAATGTGGGGAGGAGTATTAAGAAATTATAGTGTTCACGCTTCAGTTAACGAGGTCTAGGTATGCGGAGGAGTGTTAAGAAATTATCGTGTTCACGCTTCAGTTAACGAGGTCTGGATGTGCGAGGAAATGTTAACAATTCCCACATCAGAGAAGGGATGAGAATTTGATCTTCTTATATAGACTTGGACAATCCTCCCCTTATAAGCTAGTTTTTGAGTTGAGTTAAGCCCAAAATCTATCTTTAGCGACAAATTCGCAATTAGTTAAAAATGCACATGAGCATTGAGACTAAAATTAATTAACAAGCATATAAAACAAGTCTCTTTCATTTCCCATAAGATAAAACCAAATCAACTCTGGCTTAATTACCATACATACACACGATCGTGTGTTCTTTATTATAGTACTTTTAACGTAATTTTTGTACTGATCGAGCTTCTATATTAATTAGAAGCTACAATGAGTGGGTTGAATGTTACACATACGCGGAATGTAACGAGCTTTCCCTAACATGCGTTGCGCCTCTTCGCCTTGTCTACCGCAATCCTGCATCACCATTTTCTTAAGCGCCGGGCATCGGCATTGAGTGTCCATGTTCCTCAATTCTTGGCAACATTGTTGGAGATGTTCTTGTGCTTGGTTGATCTCACGATCGTCATCTGTTACCATGCTCAACTCGTCGTTAAAGTGTTGATGGCTTCTTGAAATGTACATCCTGAAATCAGTAACGTACGTAGAGTTTTATATTAGTGTGGGGAGATTTGGCTTATCGTTATGAATGGACTTTTAAGAAAATTTGAGTCGATATTACTAAAGTTATATGTTTGTGTGAAGGGGTTACTTTCCGTGTTGTAATTTTATATTTGTTTTATGTGTCATTGGTTTATTTTGTAAAACACTATTGTGGTATAAGCTATGTTGTGAGTGCGTGTCGGATCCTTCAAAGATAAATAGTGTATTTTTGAAGGATCCGACACGGGTGCAACAACATTTTTGGAGAGTTCGAACAACTTAGGGTATAAGGATAGTGCTTGTTTGATTTCACTTTATGTGATTTGATTTTAAGTATGAGAGTTAAACCGACTAATTTTCAATATGAATTCGGGTACAAATATTTTAATTTTCTTAAAATAGAATACACATAGCTAGAACTTAATAAGTACTAATTGAAAAATTCGTGGTGAAACAAGTATGTTTTGACTTTTCAGATAGTAAAACAATTTATATTTAGCTAATCAATTTAACGACACTTACGAGCAACAATGATATATGACCAAATTTCTAAAAACTATTTTTTTTAACTTCTGAAAGTAACGTTTACATATAATTAAGTAGTTTTTACCTGCAGTGATTGAGCTTCTGACTCTGAATTTGCTCTTGACAACTTTGTGGATTGTCAATATCGTTCTCCGTCACAGCCACTGTGACGGAGAACGTGTTAGCATTTGCGAATGCTAACAAGCACAATAGAAGAGCAGCAACAAGTGAAATCTTCCCCATGACTAATTATTTTTGGTAATTAATTGCAATTTGCAAATGCTTGTGATGGTGAAATTAGTGGATTTTAAGGGTGTATTTATAGCTGATTGGATGGTTTGCATGTTAAGTACGTGTTGAGTGAAAGGCTAATTAGGTAGATGAAAAAAATTAATTAATGTTAATCATCAGAAGAGAAAGTAATTAAACGTGGCAATTTTAACATGCAAATGCTGCCGAAAAAGCTCTTTGTTCGGATTCGCAATTAATAGGGGTGGAGTTACTATATTAGGTACGCGTTCAGATAAATTTAATAATAATTTATATTTATATTAGTGAATATGTATAAATATTTAATTGCAAACGTATAATAATTATAACAAGCTATATGTTTAATATTAAGTTTAGAAATTTATATTATAAGCCGAAAAGTTTCATATTGAAGGATAAGCCCTCCTAACAAAGGCGAGTTCGTACATGTACTTCTACAAATTCAATAAATACGGAGAAATATTTATTCAGCTTTTGTTTAGCAATGCTTTTGCAAATTGATTTTATTTTTATTTTTGTAAAATTAATGTTCTAAAATAATATAAATTGAGACTCGACTTAAAACAAGTTGAAATTTTTTACTTGGGCTATATATTACCATATACTGTATTATTGTTTAATAGGCTATATATTACTATGTACTATTGTTTATTATTAATATCGGAATGAATGATGGATAAAATTTCATGCTAATCCTATTTAGCTACCGATTAGCAATAGATTATTAGAAAATTCAAGTAGCTAATTAAGAGTTATTTAGCTACTAATTAGTTGTGATTAATCGGGTCGATCAGAATGTCCTTATTTCACAGCGCTATAACATTCTTAAGTTAGAGTCTGACTATCTCTATTCTAAGTAGCACCCGACAAACCGGACGGTACACAACTTGGTTTTGGAAGATATGGCACTAAAAGTTGTAGAGCTGGTCGTCTTTCATATCGAGCCATTGAAGCAGCGCACCTATCTACTCTGGTTGAGCATCTTGATTCCCTCATTAGAACGCATGCTCCTTTGATGAAAGATCGTAGGTGTGGCTCCTTCCTATGGTCTCTACTGCCAACTCGTTTCACTCCAGTTTACCGTAGCAACTACAGCCGACAAATTTCATAGCTAATTCCGTGTTATCGAGTAATGATTGTTAGTATGACCAAAATCTAAAGCCTATCATCCACCTTTTGAACTTCTTTTAAAAATTGAGTCAACACAAATTAACCAGCTATATCTCATCACCCAAAGTTCATTAATAAACATGAAAAAAGATGGACTTTTCATTTGAATATAAATTTAAAGAGATATAAACAAAGCTATGATCATACAACATTTTTTGTTTCTTCTTTTTGCTGTCACAACTTGATTACAATACTCTTCAACTTCAAAGCTCAATGTAATGGTACCTTGTAGTAATATATATAGAAATGTGACCATTTTACAAATGTGCCACGTAAAATGGGACAGAGGGAGAGTAGTATAAGCTAGTGCACCTCAGAGTATATTAAAGAAAGAGTTTAAGTTATATATACCGTCAGGTTGAGTGATGATCAGTGTAACCAATCCGTCAAAAGAAGGAAAGTTAAGAGAGCAAGCAAAACTGCTGGTAAAACACCAAATTTGGATTTGAATGCTGCAGTGTTTTTAGGAAACTCTGGTGGAAGCGCACATTCTTCACCATTGAAGAATACCTTAGAAGGGAATCCATCGCCACCATCGACGTTAATATGTGGTGTATTCTTCTTCAAAAATGAAATAATTGATTGTTGTTTTCCAGGTACTCTTGGATCCTTATTAGGATTAGTCCCATTAACCTCTCCTACCAAGAATTTCAAACCAGGTAAACCTTGCATAAATATAGTGTTACTCTTTTCTTTAGGTAACTTTGTACCGTTAAACGAGTACACGTTTTCATAGCCATTAGCTACATCTTTCTTCATTTGGATCGCGGAAAACCAGTTTTCAAACGCGTTATTTCCCCAGTTAAAGAGCGTTATACGCGCAGTCCATCCTGTCTTGTAGTTACTATCAACATGCCAATTGATGCTCACTCCACAATTATCAGGACAAGGTAGTTTCTTAGGCATAGGACCAAGATGTTTGATATTGCTCCAAGCTTTCGCCATTAGGTCCCTATTTTCAAAAGGGACGAGTAGCGCTTCTGGAGGGAGAAGTAGTGGCTTTTTGTTTGCGTCACATTTAGACGTCTGTTCACAGCCACAAGCGCAAGTGTTGCAGGGGATAACAGATTCAGCATAATAAGCTGAGAAAGAAACACAACATTTGGCTGCTTTGGCCTTAGGACGAGTAATGTTACAAGTAATTTGCCAGCTAGCAACAGCAGTAGCAATTCCGATTCCTTTAGGATCTGGGAATGCTGATGGATCAATTCTGACTGGCGGTCCACATGTATAAGACGGGTTAATTGTACCCACGATTTTCCAGTTTTGAGGTGGATTTAACGCGGTTCTGTTTAAATCAGGTGGAAGTTTGAAAACTTCCATCTGGAAAATGGACCTTGCTTCTGTTTCATTCATGATAGGTGACAAAAGAGTTCCGTTTCTGCAACAATAAGGCAGCTTCCCAATTTTGTCATCGTTTGCTTTCTCCTTAGGTAAATCGGAAATGATTGGTTTCTTTTGGCAATTTATCACAGGAGTGAAATCGAAATCCTTGTAATATTGTCCTTGTGGTCCGTAAATACATTCAGAAGGGTCTATTTTGTGAGTATGCGCACCTTTAATGTTGTAAATGAACTCGTTCCTCATCCACTCCCACGTTAAGTTCCAATGATCAAGACGACCCAAAGGATTAAGATTGTCAATTGTGACTTGAGCTTGATACCTATTCGCGAATGCTGATAGAACATCGTAAGTTATAGAGAGGTCTCCATAACGACGAGGCATGAACTTGGTGATCACCTTCTTGGGCTTGAATTTAGGATCCCTCTTGCAGCAAACATGCATGTAAGTTTCTGCAAAAGAGTAAACTATCAGTATAATCTACATATAAACATCGAAATCATTAGTTATGCTCGAATACCAAATTGAACACAACTATACAATCGTTAATTTGATGTAAACACTTGATGCAGATAAGTGTTCACGGAAAAGTAGACATACGTACTATAGCGCTTAGGAGCAGGGCATTTGTATCCTTCATTGACGAGCTTGATTGTTGAAGGCATTGGATTTGTTTTCTCTTTAAGACCAAATTGCGTCCCCTTAATATTGATTTGAGCTGACATCTGAGTAAAATCACCGGCGGTATCAATCGCCGTTTTCAAATCGGATTGTGGATACCCAGCCAATGTTGTACCATTTTTACCCACTCGTACCGGAAATCCATCGCCGTCAATTGCAACCGCACCGTCTGCCGATACTAAAAGCTCTTTATGCTGAAATCCGACGAAAACTTGCCATGATTTCAGCTCAAAAGTTCCTGTATTCAACACCGTTAACATGGACTTAAATGACCATCCCTGTGCAGATACATTCTTCACTAATGGATATATCTTTTCTCGTCCATCGAAATTGTAGGTAATGAAGGTTCCATCGCAAGTTTCTTGCTCCGGTGGCGGTGCTGCCGGTTTTTCCTCTCCGCCGTAATCCTGCCCGTTACATGTTTGACAATTGTACGCAAACAAAACTAATACGACCCAAGAGATATTCCTCCATGGAATTTGCATTCCTTTTAATTATGGAGGAATATATCTGGGCTTTTTTTAAATGATTTTGTTTGCGTATTTCTGATCACATTCACGGGAATGATGAAAGCAGAAGAGACCGGTGATCAATGACCACCCGCTAATGCTTCACACAACGGCGTGGAGGTGGTAAGAGGAAAAAAATGGAGTGAAAAAAAACAGAGATAATAATAAACAGAAGATTGTAAGACCTTTTCAACTTTGATCTCTTCCTCTAATTTTAGCGATTATTGCGGAGAACACATAAAAATGTAATAAAAACTTCTATGGATGCTAAGTTTTATTGGCTATGTTAATCATATAGAGTGAGAGAAATTGACATGGCAATATAGTACATCTTTGGTGCAGTGCAGTCAACAGAAAATACCAGCTCCATTCACATGTCATGTTCGATCACAACTCCAATCTGGGCCTCGTGTGCCTTGCCGGGTTTTACAAAAAACATAAAGATCTTTCATCAACCAACCCAAATTGTTATGCTATAAAATTTGTATGTTGTACTTGTATATTTTGCAATTTGATGGAATTTTCTTGGTGTTTTTAGTTTTTAAAGAAAATTGTGCATTATTTCTATTAAATCTAAAGAACACAAATTGTTAAATAGAAGTGTTAGTTCTAAGCAAATTTAAAGGACCAAAATTGTTTAGTACTATTTTAAATCTATCCTCAAACATAAGGGACCATTTTTATCATTTATTCAATCAAATTATATACATGGAAAAACTAGCCAACCCATCAACCTACTAACAATGGGGGAGAAAGCATAATATGTCGTAATAAAAGCTTGATTCGAGGCGTCAGCAAAACACTATCATTTGTTCTAGCCCCAAGGAGAATACAAGAAACAACAGGTAGTTATCCACTCCAAATGAAGTAGCTCGTCAGCATCAACTCTATTTCTGTGAATCTACTATAACACCATATGTACCAGAATAAATTGGGAAAAATGAGAAGATTAAGAAAAACTTCTAAATTGAGATAAATCATGTCATCAACTTTTAGCATTTGTTTTGCATAGAATTTTGATGAATTCGTAATCATGAGAAGGGACGTACTCGCACTAAATCAGGCAACAGCTATTTCCTCAAGGCTGACTTTCTCTTCAACCACTTGTATTTTTGGCTCCAAGTCTATGAATTGATTCGACTTTCCAGCTAGGTGTGAGATACTAACCCTACCTACACGCTTGATATATTCAGCCACGGCATTCATTTCTTCCAGTGAGATGTATATGTATTTCCCTCTGTCATCCATGACACCTGATAGTTTCCCTGATGAAAAACAATCACATTGTTATTTTCAGTAACACTTTAGGAAGCAACTAAGTTGAATGAAGCTGAGAAACAAACATTTACCTACTAAATAACTTACATTTCAGACATTATGCATTGAGGAGCAACAGGATAATGAAAAGACGTGGGAACTAAAGTTTGAAGTAAATTCGACATGGTAACTATAGCTCCCCCAATGGATAAACAAGTTAAAATTCACTATAGTAAAGTAAAACATGCACTGCCTCATGATTAGTGTGGCCAAAACTGTGGAAACCAGGAGCCTTGAAAGGTAAACTATATCGAAAAAGTTGTCGGAGCAAAAAGTAGAAAATTTACCCATTTCTTCTAGTGAATGGATCTGATTGATGCACTCCTGTCAAATAAAAGATACAGGCTGTAATCAACAATGACTAGAGAGAAGAAAGAATACTACATTGGTAAAAAACAAACAGCTTATGTTCCTATTCATATAAAATGAGCAATTTATACTGTAATCTGTTAAAAAGAGCAATTCAAAACAAACAATCTTCCTGGGTCCTTTTCCTGCTAAGAACTATACTGAGAAGCAATATTCTACCAAAGACCTGGATGGAGAACCAACTCAGAAATGGTAAAAGCAGGAAAAGGTGCTTACTTGAGTCCTTAACTTGAATTCTGCGGCAAGATCCTCTAACGGCACACATTTGTGTGTCTGCAACAGTATAGGAATATATTAGACCGACATGTGTCAATGAGTAGCACTTTACTGTAACTCATGTGTTCTGAAGTATGATACAGTTATATGGAACATCCTCAAGCCATGTATCAAGATTATTTATGTCAAATTAGGTTTCACTGAACTGTAAATCAAGAGCCATAACATCTATTTCAAACTTTCAATAAACATGCTCAATCATATATTAAACTACGTCACAGAAGCTATGCTGATTCCAACTAACATTTGTTTCCAGAATGTGCACTGCTAGACAAGGCACGAACATATGAAAAGGAGATGAAGGCCACCAAGTCCCAAGGCAATAGGAAAAGAAGAGGCCACAACCACATAACAAAGAAATTACCTTAATATATTCAACAAAATCAAAAAGGAGCCCCTGTCTTCCATCTTGCACTTCATTTTCAGTTGTACCTTCAGCATCCACAGAAAATTCGTCTTTCCATTTTTCAAAATCTAATGATGCAGCTTCTTCCTCTTTGGCTTGTCGAGCTTTGGCTTCCTCTTCCTACATAAATTATATCAGTTTTCAGACTAGGAAATGCTGCAGCTCATTATCCGATTCATCAAAGATGCATATATATTCACCAGTGCTCGCTCTTTAGCTTCACGTTCTTCCTCTTTCCTCCTCCTCATATCATCATAGTGGCTTTGTTTTGTCTGTTTTGACTCACGAGCAGCTTCCTCAGCCTACAAGTCAATCTGAAGACATCATACACCGAATTCCAAATTCTCACTTTCCGAAAATTGCAAGAAGCAACAGATGTTCGTCAATAGGCGATCGGCAGACTTCCTGGGTTTAGAAGATCAATATTATACTTCCCTTTCTTAACAGCCACTGGTTTCTGTGGAAAGAGTAGAAACTTCACCATGCATGGTAACAATTGAGGTTCTTGAAATATCAGTCATTACCCCCTATTCTATTTCCCTTTTTTTCTTTAACCTCTGTGTGTGTGGGGGGGTGGGGGGGTTATATCTTTCCTAGGGATGTCAATCTGTCCTACGGGTTCCATGAGACGTGAGATAACATAACTGCATCGTGAATAAAGAAAGGATGACTACAAATATCACCAACAAAGAAGTTAAACAGGATTTAAAAAAAATCAGTTTCAACAATATCTACTCTGAAGTAACAATGTTGTTGTCCCTGCAGCTAACTGGGGTTTCTCGAACCATGCAGCATTCTAATGGCTCACCACAGTTTCTTCAAGATACTATTCTACATAAGTACGTAGGTTGCTTTGTCTTATGTTGAAAGAGTCTTGCAGTCTTTATACTTCAACCCATAATTTGCTTCTTGTGATAAAAGTAAGGCAGCATGATGAGACCTCCATCAGGTCAGGAAATTCATTGAGCTAACTGTTCATTAAAAGAAAAACTTTCCCTGCTTTGTGACTCACTCATCCTATCTCTTGTTAAGATAAGAGCTTCCATAATTAGTGTTTGGTTGGAGAGTTGCTTGAAAATATTTTTGAAATTTTTCGAACTTCATTTTTGTGCAAAGCTTTTGAAGAAAAAAAAGAGCAACTGTTTCTCCAAACCTTGGAAAAAAAGAAAGAGAATAAAATTAAACTTACAATGATTTATTTTTTTATAAGTTTGGGCAAAAGTTCCTTTTATTGAAAAGCTTCACAAACAAAGAAAGTTTGATGAAATACTTCAAGGAAAAAAAAAACACGAAAACCTTTAAAAGCATTTTCCGGCCAAACTCTATCAAGGAAAAAGCAAGTATGAAAGTATGAGGCACCTGTCTTTGTGCTTCCCGCTCCTGACGTTTCTTTTCCTTTTTATTTGATGATTTGGCAGTATAATATCCATCACCAGCAGCTTCATCGTCACTCCCATCAACCGTTTCTGCTACACATTTGAAATACATAGATACATCACTGTCTACACCAAATAGATCTTTTGCATCTAAAGCAGGAGCAGCATCCTATGGCATCTAAGATCACTCGGAAAATGGAAAAGGTAAGGGGGAGTAGGGGAAGAAAGCACATCTATTTTTTACCAAAAAGAAAACAACAAGAACGTTTTTTGGTTGAAAAAGCAAAACTTTTACTTCTCAGTTGATGCAATAAGTTAAGCGTGAAGTTGACACAACAAGGAAGGCAAGAAGAAAGCAGTCTGTCCAATGAGCTATAGCAATTAAGCTCCATGTTATGAAGCAGGTGCTCAGATGTGAATATGGTAAAAGCTATCTCTTTTTCCACCTGCAACTCAATGTCATAATGAACAAACTAAACTGATGTAGAGACTATTAACAACTACACGCAAAAGATGTTGATCAACAGTAAAGAACTGGAGCTGGAGAGAAGTATACCATCTACTGCAGCAGCAGCTGAAGAAGTACTAGCAACTGAGGAAGCTGGTCTTCTACGCATTCGACGAGCTCCAGTAGCTCTTACTACAGTTTCCCCCCGCTCAATCTAATATTCAAACAATAAAGCAGTATCTACATCAGCTTCTTACTAATTATGCATTGTATCATTCCTTTAGTGCCATCACAATAGTATGTGCAGCTTAATACTCATAGTACATGCGTGATGTCAAATTTTTACAGCCTTCACCTTCTAGCTCAGAAAACACAAAACAATCAGCACAATACAAAAAAAATTAGCAATCAGACCTGGGCCTCATCTTCATGTTCTCCAGGAGACTGAGAATTCTGGCGCCGCCTCCACAGATATAGTGGAACTAGAGCTACAATGAGGAGCATTGACAGAACAGCTACAAGTATATCCTCCATATTCTACTTCTAAATGTTTGCAGTATGCTATCTGTTAATGCAATATACAATGGCAGATCAGTAATCTAAACTCATAAAAGCATACGAAAAATTAGAAATTATACTCTTCTGGATATGAATTAGGGATTAGATATCGCGATCGAAGAAGAAGAGGAATTGGGAGGAGTATGGAGGAAGAGCGAGAGAGAATGAGGGAAATGTACAGTTAGACTTCGCCGGAGAAAGAGATGCAGAGACGCAAGCCGGCCGATGAAGCAATTGGCGGGCCAAAAAGGAAAACGGATTCGGGTCACTACTGTAATCTCAGGATTTGGGCTTTGTGAATTTGAGATCCATCTAGCCCAGTCCTGCATTTCACGAGTAGAAATAGCATTCACTAGCCATTCACTATATATATTTGAAAAATAGCCACTATCCTAGAATTTTAAATTCCATAGTCCTATTTTCACTATATATATTTGAAAAATAGCCACTATCCTAGAATTTTAAATTCCATAGTCCTATTTTCACGAGTAGAAATAGCGGTTCACCGGCTATTTCTTCATCATGTCTATGGAAAATAGTCACTATCTTAATTAAAATTTCAAATTTTATATAGGGTGAAATTCCATTATATTTATTTGGTTCAGTCCTGCCTTCACGAGTAGAAATAACATTCACTCGCACCATGTCTTTAAAAAATAGCCACTATCATAGAATTTCAAATTTCATAAATGAAACTCCGTGACAATCAATTTAAAACATCATGACAATAATTATTTTTCAATTAAAAGGGTTGAAAAGTGATTATTTGTGACTTTACTTGTTCCATGAACAAGGGCTTTATTCATGAACTCATATAACTTCAGAACCACTGAGATAGGGGTAAGATCTGCATACACTCTATTCTACTCAGACCCCACTTGTGGATTACGCTAGTTATGTTCTTATTCTTGTTGTTGTTGTTTTATATAACTTTCAAATCTACCAAAGAAACTTCCTTCCTACAAACTAATGTTTGGTTTATGCTTGCTGCAGCCTCAATGTAGCTCAACCAAATAGCCATGTTATGGCACATTGTATTAATAAGTACTTATTTTGAGCTTTTTAGGAATACTGGAACACAAAAATACATGTTAAAGAGATGTCTTGTTACATAAACAAAGAAAAGAGTAATTTTATAATACTCTAATCATTTAATCCATCCACATACGCCACATACCAATTATAGTTCCCTATTCAACTAATCCTTCCACATACGCCACGCTAGTAGAATTCAACCATGATCCGCCCTGAATCAGCTCAGCCACAGTGAACGGCATAGCTTCAGCAGGATCAGTAATGACATGATAACCAGGCCACTTTACACGCTTACTAGTACCAGCACCAGGTCCATTGTTCATATACTCACCATAATACAATGTCTTCAACGCAAAATCTCCATTCCACTTAGCCCAACCCGCTGGATCAATGAGACCACCTAAGTATGATTGCATCACTACAGTTCTTGAATATTCTTTCCATGGCCTACCAAGATACGTCTTGAATTCGTTCACGACGGGTTCAAGGTCTGGACTTGCTATTATGTCACAGAACTGAATTGATGTCCCCGTGGCCTGATTTGGGTCCGTCCTGCCTTGTGCAGTCACCATGTTTTTCTGATTTTTATTCGGTTTTCTAGCTACGAGCTGACATTTCTGGAATACAACTGCTGCATTACCAAATATGAAATCAACAGTACCTGCAGAGACGGATTCAAGATTTGAACTTTTTAATATTGAGTTCAATAGAAAGCATAGCACATTTGGGGTAATCTACTTCACGAGTACCTGTCACGTAGGAGTCTCGATAGAATTGCCTTAGAGAATATGCATAAAGGGTGTCTTGATAAGCATCGATACGACAACGGTTTATGACAGACATATCACCTCCAACTCGAAGTGCCACTGCTTGGTGTTTATCTGGTCCTGCTGTGTTCTGTATACATATGTCCTGTAGTATAAAACCTTGGCCAACTGCAGCTGCAATATGATCAAAATGCACTAGTATATGTAACACTTGTTCATTAAAACTAACACATGATGGCGAGCCAGAATTTTCAGTAAGTGGGTTCGAAATATCAAAAGTATACATACGAAGAGGCTAAAGGGATTCAACATCTACTATATATACATAAAAAATATTCTAACCATGTATAAATAGTGTAATTTTCTACCAAATGAACTCCCTTGATCCTTGCTAGCTCCGCTCCATGCGAAGATGTTCAAGATCAACTAAGGAGGCAAATAAACTACATACCTATATAAGATGGAGGACCAATATCGGTAAATCATGAAGGGGTCTAAGTTTTAGTCTGATTGTTAATATATGTACACTAGGTGAGTGCAAGCTGACACGAACACCACAGTTATAAGAAATATAGACTGATAAATTGAAAACTTACCAAGAGTGGCAGAGCGGAAGGTTGTTGTTCCGTCGACAACATTAAGGCTACCAGTAATGATGGTAGAATTCATGCCATCACCAACAATCATCAAGTTCATTTTCTTGCTAGTCACCTCAACATTCTCTTTATAAATTCCCATCTTTACATAAATTACATAACGCTTCTTACTCTTATCTGGTGCTGCAGCAACTGCTTCAGCAAGTGTTTGATAATCCCCTGTTCCATCTTGTGCCACCACTGCATTTGCTTTAATCTCCTTACCCGAACTCTCCATCAGCTTCCTATCCCTCGAACTCACCCAAGATGGCATTTTTCCTAAAACCGTCCTGAAAACATCCTCATTCTGAGTTGTTACAGACGCGAGCATAGCCAATGCTACCTTAGCTCTCGTGATCAACTCATCAAGAACTGTTCCATTCTTAGTACTTAACGAATCAAGGCACGTAACATGGTTAGTAAGCACACCACTTAGCCAACTTTGCGCATTGGCATGCCCCGAGCCACTTCTTTTATCAATTGCTGCAATTGAATCAGATACTAAATCAACTGACAGATCAAGAAGCTCAAGACAATCAGTTAAAGCCCCTTGTTGATGAATGTCATTGATCTGATTCTTTATTTTGCGAACCACTGGAATTGCATTGTTCATTTGATGAACATATTTAACTAAAAATTTCTTCAGAATACTTAGTCCATCTGAATTTGATGTGACAATTTCATTGGACATTAAATCAGAGACATAACTGAGACAGAGTTGGGAATCTTGTGCAGTTTTACATAGATTAGAATGTTTAATCTCAAATTGATATGGAGCAACAAGAAACACAACTAAGAAGAGAGCAACAAACAAAGTTATGACAAAAGTGAGGATCTTCAAGCTGATTATAGGATTTTGTTTGTGTGTTTTTGGTAACAAAGGTTGGTGAGGAGTAGCCATTTTAGAAGTTTGCAACTGTGTGTGTTGAATGTTTTGATACACTTTCACTTACTATAATACTTTGTTTATATAATATGTGTCATTCATATAAGCTGACGTATTCTAGGTGGTTAAACTTTAACGCAGGTAATAATGGATGCTTGAAAACACTCGCAAAAGTTTTCTCAAAATTTTGAGTCAGTGTATTATAGGACCACTTTATCATGTGGGCGGGCACATTCAATTTGTAACTTATCATAATTCGATTGTCTAAATGAAATTTACTGATAAATTTAAAGGATGTCAATGTATTTGGCCTATGTTAAAAGAGGGGTAATTGTTTGATAATGATCATGTGTGAGGGAATAATAGAGTACAACTTAGTCCTTATGCAAAATTTTCTATTTACTTAAAATCAATTGATATTCGTAATGTACTGGCTCGATAAATTTTGAGTCCCACAAACAAGGTGTATTAAGAGGAAAGCATTCTCTGTCAGAAACTTTTTCATTACTCAAATTTAACTTCGAAATCTTTGATTAAAGTTAAAGTGATTCAATTCATCTTATCATATTCCTCGATGAGTCTAGACTCTAGCCAGTAATGTGATAAATTTGACAAAAGAGGGAGAATTGATGTGACTTAACTACTTTGTCCAAAGTAGGTAGGAGTTAGGACCATCTTGAAATTGTGTTAGTAGAACTTTCTTGAAGTGAGATTATTAGAGAAGGTCGTTAATTTAATGTTTGAAATAAAAAAAATAATATTAAAATAAGAAATATTTCTTTTTTACTAGATTTAAACTCGAACTAATCAGACTAATAAGTATCGAATACCTAAAAGCTACTGATTATCTCTTTTAAAAAAAACTATAGTTTGATAATGCAGGAAAGTGAATATTGAGATATTCAAGTAAAATGAAGTCTGCTTCAACTCTCATCATGGAACTATGAAGCATCAAACTAAGTTTCAAAATAGTAAAAACAAGGTGTTAAAAAGAATTTGAAGTAGAAACGAATTGTCTACCTGTTATCTAGCTTATTAAAGAGGAGGACATATAGTGTCATCTTCTTAGAATTATTATTTAAGACGATAAATATTTACTAAAACATACCGGCAAATCATTATGAAATTTTAGATATGTTAATTTGAGAAGACGGGTGAAATTTATTTTCCTCCTAAGCTTAAGTCAGGTAGCTTATTAAAGAGGAGGACATATAGTGTCATCTTCTTAGAATTATTATTTAATACGATAAATATTTATTTAAACATACATGCAAATCATTATAAAATTTTAGATATATGTTAATTTGAGAAGACGGGTGAAATTTATTTTCCTCCTAAACTAAGTCAGGTAGCTTATCAAAGAGGACATAGTGTCATCTTCTTAAAATTATTATTTAAGATGATAAATATTTATTGAAACATACACATCTAAGGGAGTCAAATCATTATGAAATTTTAGATATGATAATTTGAGAAGACGCGTGAAATTTATTTTCCTACTAAACTTAAGTCAGGTAGCTTATCAAAGAAAAATATTTTAAAAAAAAATTAGTTTTCAATGTACCAAAAAATATTGTGATTGGTTGCAGAAAAAGATCATGAGTAATTATCACCTAGACAAGGTGATAATTTTTTCAAAGAAGAAATGGCACTAAAGCTTTCGGTGGAGGCCCATAACTCATAAGGTCAATTTGATTACATAAAAATAGCCATTTTTTTCTCCATCTCCGTTATCGTCGTGTCAGTTTCTTCTTTCAGTTGTTTCGACCGAATTATAGATCACAAGACTCGAAATATCAAGATAATTTAATATCTAAATTTTGGGACTGTTTAGAAATAATTTTGAGTTGATTAAAATTAAATAGTCGATGTATACTTCATGTATACTCAATGTATATTTCATGTATAGTTAAACTATATTCAACTTTTCGAGTGTATCAGAATATATACTCAGTGTATAGCTCATATATATATAAACTATATTGTATCGTCAATGTATACTTTCAATTACTTTAGGCAAGTTATATTGTATTAGTTCCTGCATATTTTCTATGATTTTTTAAAATTATTTTTTATATAAATTAAACATGATTATGTTTATTAATCTCTCCGTTCCATTTTATGTGACACTTTTCGGATTTCAAGATTCAAACAAGTCTAACTTTGACCGTAAATTTTTCATAGATCTTTTAAATATTTTGAATTATCAATTGTTGTGACTTATAGTACTTTTTACGTAGTTTACAAATATATAAATTTCATTTCAAAAAAATTGAAGATTTCATGCGTAAATTCCGGATCAAACTTAAACTGTTTGACTCTCGAAAAATGAAAAGTGCCACATAAATTGAGACAGAGGGAGTATAAACTAATGAGAAAAGACATAAAATCACCATTGAAGTTATCTCGAATTTTCAAAAAGACATCTTAACTTTAAGAGTATCCTACTAAACCACAAAACTATTGAATATTTTTATAAAAGGATCATTTTGACCAATTTTCTCATTATGTCTGTGAACACGCACATGATGCGCGTGAAAAAAATAAGGCAAGATAGGGGCAGCTTATGCATTTGGCATAGATTTTACTACTATTTTCCTTTTTGGTCTTCTTGTTATGAGAAAAAAAAATCTTGGCCCAATCACAATGTTCATTCATAGGGCTTCTCTCCAATGAGGCCCAAATCATATCAAGTACCAAAACAAAGCCCAAAAGGCCCATAAGATTATTCAACGACCAAAACTAAAATCTACCACTTTTTTCACATAAAAGTTTCGAAATCTAAATAAATCAAAATAAAATAGCCAAAAGTTAACACAGTGACTCTTATTCATCATCCCCTTGCCAGTTTATCATTCACCACCACAACCATACTCACTTATCTAGGAAAAACTAATATTTCTCATAATCCTTACTTAGAAAATTATAATTACATTCAAGCATCAGCAATTTCAGCTTCATCAGCTGCAGCCAACATAAGCTCTGGGAGGATGCTTGTTTCTGCAGTTCCATCAAGGGCGTTGGGCAATCCCAACGCTCGTAGGGCGAGGTGAGCTGCCTTCTGTCCTGATATCATCATAGCTCCAAAAGTTGGACCCTGTACCATATAAAACATTTCCAATTCGTTATACTATTGTATCGGTTATATGAATCATTTGTGTTTTTCCCAACTTGTTTGAGACTGAGACTGAGGCGCAGGCAAATTAGGAGTTTATACAATATAGGCGTTCAAGTACTTTATACTTACCATTCGTGGTGCTCCATCAATTTCAGCAACTTCCATTCCTGTAACAATCATTCCAGGTACAACCTCTCTGGTAAGTCTAACAATCGCGTCCTCAGCAGCGTTCATGTCCAAAGCTTTCATTCCAGGAACACTGTTAATCATGCCAATGCTCCTGAGCCTCTTCACACCGGTGGCGCCCATGGGGCCGTCGTGGCCGCAGGAGCTGACCACAACCTTAGCCTCCATAACATTAGGGTCCATGCAGGATTGTGTGTCATGGTTCTGGGAAACCAAAGACCAGTTAGTGACAACACCACCGACTCTTCCGTTCTTCACGATAAGGTCCTCTGTTGCAACAGCATTGAAGAGCTTCACATTTGGCCTGGCCAAAAGCTTGCTCATGATGGTTGAGGTGAACAAGGCAGCGTGTTTGATGACCACGTAGTGGTCTTGCTCGTCGTAGTCAATGCCTAGCTCGTTCAGGAAAAGATGTGCTGGCTTACGCACAACCATAGCAGAGAAGAGTTGTCCGCCTAGCCAAGCACCTCCACCAGGGCTCACAGATTGCTCAAGAATGGCCACCTATACATATAAAGTCCATTCACATAAAAAAAAAAAACTTGACAAATACAAATTGTAATCAAGGACAACTATAGCAATCAGAACATCAAATGACTTCATTGTGATCGCGAATGGCGTGTTACGTGTACCAGTCGGATCTAAAACAGATTTCGTGTAATCAATTAAACTCATTATTATCAGCTCAACTTCAGCCTAACTAAGATTATCTCTCAAAAGCAATTTCACGGGTTCACAAGCATATAAATAACTTTCCCAATAAATATATTGAATGGTCCCGTTCAAATAGCAAATAAGCCTAAGTTCAAAAGTGTCACATGATTTACGGGTACGAGTAAAGTTGCAAATACTTTTAATAAGAACCCTGTGTCTTCTTTTGAGCCAATAATCTATTGAAAACAACTTCTCTAGCAGGGTAAGGCCCCCCTTTGTACCAATTTACGTGATTAATCCGTCCCCAAAAAAGGTGACATTTTTATATCAAATTTCAAAAATCTTTATTTTTTTCACGAGTCATGTCGAGCCAAACAGTAACACATGAGTCATGTCAAGTCAAACAGTAACACATGAATTGCAACGGAGGGAGAACAATCGATGCCAGAACAAGCCTCCTGAGCCTTGATTTATGATGTATCAAATCTAGATCGAATTCCAGTTGCAGATATAAGTCTAATATCTATAATGAATCCAATTTTATTGTATATTAATTCAAAATCGTGATAGCACTCATAAACTTCAAATCGTCAACTTAAATTTTGATATCTATGTATTAAAAAAAAAAGTTATACCTGAACATCAGGGTTCTTGCTGAGTTCATAAGCACAAGATAAACCAGCAGATCCAGCACCAACAATAACAACATCAGTATCAGCATAAGTGATCATATCCGTCATATACCTCCGTGTCATTTCGCGAGCAACAATCGATTCCTTAATCGGATTAAAACTGAAACTTCCGAGATCGTAAGGAGGAGGAGGAGAAGCATCAGCAGACATGGAAACAGCCATGTTTTGTGGAGTCGATTTAACGATTTTCAATCGAGCTTGTGATGAAATTGGAACGCCATAGAAGGATGATTTGTGTGTGTCAATGAAATTAGTCTTGGAAATAACAGAGGATGCTAAGGTGGAAGCCATTGATAGCGAAGAATTGAGATTTTTGGGATTTAGGGCGGAGAAGTTTGAGTTTGAGTTTGAGTGTGGAAATGGAAGGGGAAGAGGAAGGATTTATATAGGCAAGTGACAAGTGTAGAGCTGAGTGATGGGAAAAATATCTGGCATTATTTACAGTGTACGCTTATCTGGCTAGGTAACACTTGTAAGGCATGCACTACTCTGCCCTTTAAGTTTGTAACGACAGTAAGTACTCATTCATCCTTAACAAGAGGTTTTGATTTCGAGTTTTTCGATATCGTATTTGTTAGGAAGTGTTTTATCCTCAATGTGAGTCTTCCCGGTGCGAATCCAAATTTAATGTAGATACCGAACACCGATTAAAAAACCAAAAAGGGATTTGTCCGATTTAATATATAGTCAGCCCCTAAAATGTATCACAATATTTAAATTAAATTATATTTTAATAAAAAAATTGACCAAAATTTGACGAATGAACATATTTTATGACCAGTAGATGAACGAAACACACGATTTCTTTTTCTCGCTAAAATTTAGATTGAAAATGACTAATTGAAATATTTGTTAATTAGGAATTGAGATGTTTAATTGCTTCGATATTTTGATTAGAATACTCTGGGAAGTTTGAGGGTCAATTATGTATTAATTCTTTGTTTTGTGATATGTCTATAAAGTTTTAGCTAAATATATCCATATTTTTAAATTTTGGCGAACACTTGAACATAAAAGAAACGATAAGTTAACTAGTTAATATATATATATATATATATACTTTGATGGTAATATTAATCATAGTAAATCATAAATTGAACAGAAAAATTTAAGGCTTTGTACTCTACCTAAAAAAAAAATTAAAATATATGATTTTAAGCAGTAATATTTATGCAATTATAAGAATTTCTTTTCAAAGATAATTAATGTTTTAAACTAATATTCTTAGAAAGAAAACTAGTGTCACACAAAATGTAACAAAAGAATAATTATTGTGTTCAGAGTTTTAAAATGTAGATTAAGTTATTTTAATAACCACAGTAAGAAAAATGATTAACATTCCTCCAATAAAAGTTTTAAACCTTTTTTAATGTTCTAAAGTTCAGAAATAATTTAAGCCTCCAATTTTGTTAAGAAAACAATTGAACTTCCTGCAAAAAATGAATTAAAATCTCACCCAAATATAAAAACGCAATATTCTTTTATAAATAAATTGTTTTTTTTTTAGTAAGTACCTAAACTAAGATAGAGGAAATATACACCATCCATGTATACGTGGTTAAGATTGATAATTTTCATACCAAAGTTATTGTTTTTTTTTTCTTTTTCAAAATCTATTTCCTTTAGTTAGAATAAATAAATTTAATTTGGATCCTTAAAATTTATATAAAACAAGGATCACTCATTCAGATATATAAATGGAGGGAAGTAATAATTGATAGAAACCCAATTAGTGGACACGTGGATAGGCATATAATTTTTTCTTTATTTCGAAAGCGATATTACGATATAGTGATGCATTTGATTTATATCTTGTTATTTTACTGTCTCTTTTTTATAATTTTGCATCGAATACTCTCTCTTTTAGCCGGGAGATCATTGGAATCAACCTCTACACCTTAAACGTAAGACTAAGGTCTGAACACATTCAATAGTGACCGAAGCTAAAATTTTGGTGAAGGATGTGTAAATTTTTTTTCTTAAATATGTTAAGAATGTGCAAAATTGAATATACACTTATAATATATGACGTTTAACCTCTGTATACTGCATAACTTTCTGTCTAAAAATGTGCACCGAACCACCCTTCATGTAAGGTGACTCCGCCCATGCATACATCTTACCCTCGTAGACCCCAACAGTAAGATTACACTGGATATGTTTCTTTTTCTTTTTTAAAAAAACTTTCAATTTTGAGAAGGATAGGATTTGAAGGGCCTTAATCGATGATACAGTAAGGTTGGCCCACTTGTTCAGCAAGTGGTTTTGCAATATTGGGCCTTTTGATGTATTAAAGTGGAGGGCCCAGTTTTAATTGGACTATTTATCTTGATTTTTAACGATTACTTTATCCTAGGAATACCCAATATATAATTCCATATATTATAAATAAAATAAAAATTACTAGTCCTAGAATACAAATGTTTTATTTTTGAAAAAAAATATACAATTTATTTTTGATAGGTTTAAAAGTAGTTTATAACATTGAAGAATGTATAAAAGCAAAGAGGAGTATAACAATTAATTTAAACTATCTTTGATCTTATTATATATGTCCACAATGATCGATTGACCATCCATGATTCTCTTGAGGTATTCAAAGGTTGTTTCGATTAGTTAGAGTTCCAAAACGAACCTCACCTAACACATGCAAATTGATGTAGTGGTATACGGAGTTCATATCTTTGGAAAATCACATCATTATATAATAAATATTAAACTTGGTAAAAAAATTGTCTCATGTCATTGATTATTAATGATGAAAACAAATAGTATAACCTATTTAATTTGGCTGTTATAGTTTAACTATTATAATAAGTAGGTTATTTCAATTTCCATTCAACATTGCTGAATATCGTTCTCATGCAAGGACAAGGTGCTTATCATGTCAAAAAGGTTATGCTAGAATATCTGCTACGAGTTCAATTAAATTCTTATTTAAATATTGTACTTATATAAAATCCTTGAAAGATATACATGTTATTAATTTATAATTCAAAACTAAAATTTATAAATTTCAAATTTTGATTCCGATTTTGAAAATGATATCAATGGTCCAAAATTAGCTTCATTATTTTTTAGGTGCCATTGTGTTGTCCTTTCTAGTCTTTTCATGCTTTTTGGGTTGGCCCTTCTTTGATCATCATTTTGTGAGGTTGTTATGAGTGAAAAAGACACTTGCTATTTTAGAAATAAAATATCTCCCTCCACCACATTAACAAGATCTATTGGGGGCAAATACCATTTGTTTTTTTGTCATAATTAGACACAAATTTAAAATGTATGCAATTTCAAGGAAGTCCGGGATTCAGAAGGTAGAGATAAGATTTACGTACACATCACATTTTCAGACCTTACCTAAGAATCACATTGAATTTATTGTTGTGTTGTGACAATTTCAAGATTATGTTATCGTTACAAGGATCGTTGGTTAGAGCTATACATGCATTAATAATACAATGATTAGTTATGAGTAAATCAATGTATTAGTTCATGTAAAATTAGTTATTTATATATTAGTTATGTAAATTTCTAAATTGCAAACCGTAATCCATCCTTTATACATGAATAATTCGCCTCCTAACCATCTACTAAACGAATACTACTTATATATGTAATTTATACCTATATAACTCATCTTCAAATCAGCTACCAAACGATTCCTCACAGCAATCAAATTCACCATCAAATATTTACTAGGATAATTTTTGCAAATATATTGAACTCCTATGAACCCGTATACAAACCTCTAAATCCGCCCCGGATAATAAGTGCCCCTTCAAGATCTCTAAAAGAAATATTTTAATCGTATTGATGAAAGGGTTGCTTTCTAAAAGTATTTGACTACACAACAATTTTTGAGTGTATTTTTTAATCCTGACGCAAGCGTTAAATTTCACTATCATATAAAGATAGTGGTTAGCACTATTATTATTTTTAGAATTAAGAGCCTCACTATTTTTGTTCTAGCAATAATCGAACATTTTAAAGTTATGAACAAATTGGTGGTCGACAACAAATTTGGAGAGGATCTTTAGGAGATTTTCCCATTTAATCAAAATCTATTTCTATGATGTTGATAGGGAGGGAAAGGAAAATCCACTTGACCAAACGAACACATAAATAGGAGTGTACACAAAAAATCCGAAGTTGAAAAATTCAATTTTTATTTAATTTATAGATTTAAAAATTCGACACAAATGATTTAATTTAATATTTGAAAATTCCAAACCAACCCGATCATATGACTTATCACCTGAGGTGCCCAAAAATGGCAAGCACATGTACTTACGGCAAGAAATAAGATTTCATGATGCAACTTCAAAACTAGAGATCAAGAATCGCAGTGTATCTCTAAAAATCCTATTCTTATGTGACTACTAATAGTTAAAAAGTGAAATAAATCTCAAACAGTGGTTGTCCTGCCCTCTAACTCGTCTCCACTTAAATACTGGGCTTCCACTTAAATACTGGGCTTGCGTGTATTTGGACGACAATGTGCCTAATCTGCACTAGACCATAGAAACGGATCTAACGAAGTTAAAAGATTGAATTACCCCTACCATTTAATACTGAAGTCCAACAACAAAATTCCAAGAACCAGCAAAATAAGAATGATCCCAAACAATACGGATTGGCATTTAAGCACATGAACTGCTGCATATGCGGAAAATTCTAAGTAGCACTAAAATGATCAGCAACAAACAAAAGCGACAAGGATCACATCTTTTGAGCACTCAGTTATATCATCATTGGTTTGTGAAGTGCTTGAAAATATAACACGACTCATATTCAGACGGAACATAGAGAAGCAAATACAGTGTTTATATCAAACCAGCAGAAATTAAACACTAGCAAGTTTAGTAGAACTTAGTTTGGATAGCATATCTCTGGCACTGACATAACAAGTATGATAACTGTGCAGCTGAGGCTGATGAGAGCAATCAGAAACCATGAATTTTGATGTGCTCTTTCTTCACAATTCCAGCCTGCTTCCATAAATCCAAAAAGGAGAAAATTAGCAACAAAGTACATAGTAGATACATACTAAGAGCTCGTTTGGATTAACCTTATTTTTAGGTGCTTTTCACTTTTAAGTGGTCTTTTCTACTTGTGACTTTTAACTTTTGACTTATAAGTTAACTTTTTATAAGCCCATCCAAACAGGCCCTAAAACAACTGAACAGAGAAAGTTCCGCAAGATATCAACTAAGTCTAGCTACAGATTTAGTAGAGTTGTTAGTTTTGTCAATGTCTGTTCTATAACCCCCACCACCCTTGCCAGTAAATCTTCAACAAGTAACTCCAGTACATAAAGAGCCACCATCGAAAGGAACACTGAACCAAAAGAGTTTTTTTTGTTACTGAGCACAGCTCAGCCTATTACTAACCCACTTCAGTTCAAAAGAGACGATTCAGGATTGACAGAAGAAATCAACGCAAAAAGTAAGATTCACAAATGACTGTTAATGCACGACATAAGATTTTTTAAGCATCTATTTATCGTAGCAAGATAACTCAATATTGAACAAGTAAAAAGACATGCTCAATATGCACCACACTCACCTGGACAAGAAATGTAGAAACGTTCTTCCGCTGGTCACCCTGAAGTTGAATAACCTTCATAAACAACAAAATACATAGATTAGTCATAGAACGTGCAATTACAGAGACAGACACTAGAATGCAAAGTTACAAACCTGGCCTAGTTCAGGATCCTGAACGACAGTACCATTGCAGCAGAACTCTTTCTTGAGATCCTTCAGTATCTTGTTATAGCTGAATTCTTTCTTCAACCCCTGCACAGTTGTCAGGCTTTTCCTACCATTCCTTTGTTGTATACGGATGTGCACGTAATCTTTTGACCCAGCACCAGAGTTATCAGCATTTGCCTCAGCAAAGGGATCTACATATATAGCATAACAAAACACCAAGACTGGTCAGGTATGGAAGATAAGAAGATATAATTCATATCCTCTGAATTAGCATGCTGCTTTCTCAGTCCTTTTTTTCTTTGCATCTTAAACTATTACTGTACATTAATAAAACATGAACCCAAACTTTTGAACATTTAACTGAAACTGATCTACTGATCTGATAAGACAGGAAATACACAAAATTGCACTAAAAGAGAATATGATTTAAGGAGGCCCATACCAAAAGCGGTAGGAATTTGGACGTCGAGATCAGACATGAAACTTGGCTGAGAGTAGAAGACAACAGGAGCACACAGATCTCGAAACTTGGATGCTCAGACCTAGGCAGATGTTGAAGAGTTCAGCAGCTATTACCAAAAAAAAAAAAACAAGAAACAAATTCCACGTCTCAAGTAGTGACAACCATCAACGTAGACTGTTATCATTTTGCATACATAACAAGGAATGATCCAAATATCCTATATAGTAGACAAGCAGTTATATCAGATTATCAATACAAACCAGCACACCCTAACTAAAAACAGGAAAATCAAAAGCTAAATAGGACATAAACTTAAACAGATGAAAGAAGAAGCCTTTATTAGCAAACAGAGTTGGAAAAGAAAACAACCACAACAAAAGATTGGCTACGCATCAGATACTGACAGCTTTAGCAGTAAAGTACCAATATAGTAGCAGTTTTGCAGAAAATGCCGATATTTATCACCAAAACAATACACAAGAGACAAGAGTCAGACAGATCCCATTATCATCTCGCATGTTGTATGTACAATAGAAAGAGGCGATCCACATATTTTTTTTATGTATAAAGAGCAACAGGAGGCAAAAGAACTGGTAAAAGCCCATCCAATATCCAACCAAAAACAGAAAGAAAGAAAAAAGCTAGAGAATCAAATACAGAAACTTATTCATCAGAAAAAGAAATCCTTCACCACAAACAGGATTTGAAAAGGTAGTCTTACACAAATCTTTGTCCCCCCAACAGCCATACTAGCCCTAGCCCACTCAACAGATAAACAATAATAAGCATAAAAAATAGCATACAAATTCCAAAGTGATATCAAAATCCTTCGAAAACACAACTAGAATTCAGCAAGAGAACACAACCCCAAAATAAAATATCATTAAGCATCAGAAACGGAAAACTCTACTATGAACTCCTAAATAATTCCAATTCTTCAAGAAATACAACCAAACTATCACAACAGGAAACAACCCAAAAGAAAAAGGCCCTAAACTTGCATCAGAAAAAGTTCAAAGCTCTAGAGAAACTTCTTCAAAAAAATACCAATCCTTGAACAACAATACAATCACAATTAGACAAAAAAAAAGAAGATAAAAACAACCCAATACCAAAGCTTCATAAGACACCAAAAACTCACAACTTCGATGAAAAATTTCATAAAATATGAATACATAACCAGATCATTCAACAAGCATCACAACACCAAGCAGAGAACAACCAGAACACAGAGACAAACCACTAGATGATTCTTCCCATCTATCCAGTAACAAGTATCCCCTGAAATTAATCGAGCTATGCAAAACCAACACAAGAAATCCACTAAGCATCATAAATCAACATCTCTATCCCAAAATTCCCCCAATTCTTGAAATAAAAATCCGATCTTTATCACATAAACAAGTACCAGACAAACAAAACAAAGCTAATTCACCGGATCTGAAGCTTATCAACCAAAAGAAACAAGTGGGTATTGAAGATATACCTGATCCGAAGGTTAGGGTTTGAAGAGATTGAAGACGATAGCAATACAGCAGACCCCAAAATCCGGATAAGTCTTTTGAGCAAAACACAGAAAAGTCGGTGCACAGAAGAAGAAAAGAAAAATTGTAATGTGAAATCAGCTAATAAAGATATGCTTTTGCCCCTTTTTGTTAGGTCGGTCTAAAAAAGTAAAGAGGGAGACACGATACCCTGTGTGAAGGACCAGCGTAGGCCCGTGGGACTGTTAAACTACTGGCTAGTCCTTGAACTTTTCAGTTAGTTTAGTTTTACCCATTAAGATAGATTCGTCTCGAAATTAGTCCTCATGTTTTGCCTTTTTCTCTATAACGAAGTCGAACTCAATCGACTCTTAAAACATGAAAAGAGTGCAATTGAGTTCGACTTCATTGTAGGATTAGTAGGGTTGTTTAAAATCGAATTGAAATTAATCGATAATGAATTATTAATTTAGCGATTTTGATAATGATTTTAATTTATTTTTTTATATATATATCGTGTAATTGGTACTTAACAGTTTAAGCTTCTTTTTTTAAACGGAATGATGGAAAACCTAATAGTAAATTAGTAGATTATATTTATAATATTCGATATATAGAATCTTTGACTTGGGATTTTATTTTTCACTCTCAGTCTCTCGATTATTCTACAAGATGCTAGTGTTTGTTTTTTAGCAGAATACAATCTGTCAACTAATTTGGTTAATTCATTTAATTTATCACATTATTTCTAAGTGGTTTTATCAAAAAACACTAGTTGACATGTGTAGGAATTGAGCAAAAACACCACAATTATGAGTTGAATCATCATTTTGTAAGTTTCATACTCAATCGTTCACAAATAAATGATAACTCTTATTTTATTTTCTTAGAAACACTTGTAATTAAGTATGTGATAAAATGCTCAGGATAGTTCGCTAGCAAGGTTATCATATATATTTACAAGAGCGGAACTAGAAGTTCGAATGTAATTCAGTTAAACCCATTAGCTTTAGCTCAATAATGCATTTGTGTTAAGAAATTCATTAAATATATATAAATACTAAATTTAAAACTTAGTTATTAACACTTGAAGTAACCAGTTCAAAATTGGTTCCGCCCCACTATATTTATAGAAAAGTATCACAACATCTGGCAGGGATTGAAGTTACAATTCATCAACAATGAGCTAATAAAACCCAGTATAGAACATGTAATAGAAAGGTTGAGATCACAACTCGTCGAAAATGCTTAAACATTTACTGAAAGGTTTCACAATATTCAACATGAATTGGACTTGGGATTAATCAATCATGAATTGAGCACTTTAAACTGAGACAAAAGATGTCCGATCAATAGTATAGCTCTTTCTTTCCTCGGTCTCAATAAGCCTTCACATTCCTAATCCGATAGTTGGACGAGTTGAGTTAGTTTCAGGAGGCAGCCATTCTGTTCAAATAGCTCGACAAGATAAAAAAAAAAATTGATTTGGAGACTCCAATCCCATTCTGATCAAAGTTGTCTGAAATGCAAGCAGTTCTCATCATCAAATAGCCTTCAACGGGAAGGCTAGTGAGTTTGTTGTGCTTTTTTCTCTTGTCAAGCTTTCAGTCAGTAAAGTCTGCCTCAACACGATTGATTAGAGATTCATGTAAAACTACATACTGCTAAGATTGCAAAATATCCAAAACGGGAAAATAGATCAAAGATTTGAATAGTTGAGAGCTTGAGTCAACATGGGAGCTCCACAACATTACTGAATCAAATCTTACCCTCTCTTGTTACTCCGAGAGTCTCTCTCCATTGTCAACAGTTCTCTGCTCTCCTGATTGAAAGCAAACCAGAAAAAAAGGGGCATAGCATACAACACGATTTGACTGAGTTAAAAGGAGGCACCGTTCCCTTGTTTGAGTAACCATAACAGGCGTAAAACAGTCCAGACGAGGCCTTCTGCAAGAAATACACATTCTGAGAAATTAAAATTAGAGGAATATATATGAAATTGCAGCATAAGAGAGAGAGCAAGTTCTGAAAGGAAAAAATATGGGAAGAGAATGTGTTGGTTCCACTCCATGCAGCCATGTATATCTATCCCATCACACTCCTGTATGTCGTTCTTGAAAATTTAGTGTAGAAATATAAGAGGTAAAGGAACAACCCAAAGTCCTACATTGAAAAATAGAACTGCATAAGCAGTTTAACCAGTCATCTCCAAATGTTAAAAGACACTATATAGCTTAAGTTTCTGCCAAAATGATACTGACATCCATAAACCTCAATCTGAAGGAAGACTCGATGGCACCTCAATAGACTGAAAAGCATTTTATGGAAGACGCTATGTAGTGCTTCACCTAGTTGGATCCAACAGTAATAGCAAGCTCCAATCCCTGGTTAACTGTCAACATGGCATCATCTTCTTATTGAGTTAGCTATCAGCCTCGTTCTCATCAAATTCATCGTCATGATTCAGAAATTCTGCCTTGTGATTCCCATGCAGGTCAAAGTTGTCTGAAATGTATGCAGCATCAACTATCTCAAAAGAAAATTGCAATTAGTGTTGATTACAGTATAAAATGGTCTTTGTACTTCTCACTAGAAGACCAGCAAGTTAGTAATGCTTCTCTTATTGTGCTTCTTGTCCCTGAAGTCCACCTTGTGGCAATTGATCACAAATTCATGCAAACTCCACGTAGTTGAAGACATGAAGTATCCTAAGTGAAAAATAGATCAATGATTTGAATAGTTGATGACTTGAATACAAGCTGGGAGCTCCACGACATTATTGATCAATAACAACGCCAGGAATGTACTAAGCATGATCACCAGAAGCCCAGTAGCTAGAGTTGATACCAAAGAAGAAAATAGGCATACATAGTGTTGTCCTTGTTATTCCGATTGTCTCATCATTGTCAATAGTCTTCTACTCTCCTGAATGAGGAGAAAAAAAGAGGCATCCATACAGGAATGGGTTGAATGAGTTCTCAGGATGGCTATTGCATTGTTTGAGTAGCCATAACAGGTGAAAACAATCTAGACAATGTCTTCTGCAAATGCAACTAAAAATGAGGTTTTAGCATAGAGAAAAACATATAGACTGTCAAGATATTATATAGCTACAAAGTCCTGCCGATAAAATACTGATATTCATGAAGTACGTGAACCTCTACTTGAAGGTAGAGAGACGGGGAAGACCATACGGACAATCTCATTAGACTCTAAGCAATTAAGAACTTCATGAATAGATGCCAATTAGCGTATATCTAGTTGGATCCAGCAGTTCGGGGGCCAACTGTCCATCATCTTCATACTGGGATAACTACCTCTGCCTCTCTCTGCTCAAATTACTCGTCCATATTCAGAATTTTTTTATTTGGGAACTCCCATTCCATCCTAGAATGTATGCCGCCTTCGACTCTTCACCAAAAGAAAATTGCATGAGGTGCTCATTATTAAATTGCCTCGTACTTGTCATGAGAAGACCATTAAATTTGTTCTCTTGTTGCACTTCCAGTAGTCTTTGAAACAAATTGATCAGAAATTCATGCACACTTCATGTACTGCTGAGTTCACAAAATATCCCAAGCCCAGGAGTTGATACCAAAGAAGAGAACAGAGGTACCTAGTGATGTCCGTGTTATTCCAATTGTCTCATCATTGTCAATATAGTCTTCTTCTCTCCTAAATGAAAACAACAAACATAAGAGAAATCGTTGAGTGAGTTTTAGGCAACTAAAAGATGAGAGATCAGCATAGAGATAACTATACTGAATAGTGACGACCTAAGGAGAAACACGGGAAGAGAATGGTAATCTGGAGTTGGTTTCACTTCACATAGCCATGGCCCATGGAACTTAATTTAGAAGGATAAAGAAAAAGAACGGTTCAAAGTTCTACCTCGAAAAGTAGCACTCCGTTAATAGTGTGGCATCAACCTCATACCTGGGATAACTACCATCAGTCATGCTCTGCTAAAAACTACTCGTCACGATTCAGAAATTTTGCTTTGGTAGTTCTCATTGATCAAGGTTGTCCGAAATGTAATGGCATTAACCCCTATATCTTATGAAAAAAGTGCATCGAGTAATCGTCTTCTGTTTCCCTGATTAGAACCCCCACACACACACCAAAAAAGAAAAAAAGAGCAAACAAGCAAATAAATATACTAGGGGACCAGGGGTTACTTACAACTTCTTTCTGACAATAACAGAACTGACCAGATATGCATGTCTTCTAGGTGGCATCATAGGTAATGTAGATTTGCTGCAACAGTAGTGTAAGGAGGGAGCAAGATAAATTCACCAGAAGAACACAGAGATTTGACATTCAAGATATGTCTCCTCTTGCTTGTCCACAACACAGAATCACACAAGTCGTAATGAACAGAACCATGAGAAAATACATTCTAGGTTCCCGTTGGACAGAGCAGATCATGAAAGCAACACACAACAAGAAGACAGCGACATCCAGTAGCAGTTCAAAAAATCACCATGGAGACGGAAGCAAAGATACAGAGTTGATATCTCCTGGATCGTATGCCGGCAAAGGTCTGCTTCCATGAAAGAGATCCTTCCATTCTCAGCTGCTTCACTGCAAAGAAAAACTTCCCCTGATCTGGCGGAATTTGGAAGGAAGGTCTCAGATGTACCTTCGGCATGTATGAGATTTTCTTTTCTATGTGGATTGTATCCATCTCTCACTTTCAAATTAATGGTCTTCATAAACAGTGTACGTCCTCAAGAAATCACATTCCACCATGGAGACATGGGTGAAGCGTGGTCTCTTTCTGGGTGTTCTACTCCACACAGATGCTGTCATCCTCAGTTGCTTGCAAACAAAGATCATCGTCTGGGAGATTCCCACCTGGTGCTGAATCTTGATGTTGCCATCAATAGTGTTGAAACTTCCAACCTTCAGTGTTATGGAATTCTCAGTTAGGTCTCAACACAAATCAAAAAGTCACCACAGAGATGGAGCACCAGGTGCTGGATTGACTCCTTCAAAATGCTGCAGGCTAGAGTGTGGAGGCCCTTCAACTGTAATAACCAAGTACTGATCCACGCCCGGATGTTAACTAGAGCAGACTACCTTAGGCATTTGAGAGGCAACCAAAAAATGAGATGCATAAAATATCACGTGGTTTGAACAGTAGCAGTATGAACCACATAATTACAGGAGGTCACCCACCTACAAAACTAATCATGTACAAAAATGACTAATATGAACTGCAAACCACAGAAAAAATAAGAACATCCCAGGATTCAACCAAATAGTACTAGACAATTCACATCATAATTGTCCACAAAGTACAGTGAGCAAATAATGGATCAATCAGAACCAGAAACCAGTACACTGCCATGTGGACCGATACTACCTAACCTACACCTACACCCAAACCGTAGAGCTAAGGCCTTTCATCAGATGAGCAACTCGAAGCCAATTGAGCAAATACTAGAACTCTCAAAAAGCATAAGACGTTCAAGTATGAACGGTAGATATCCAACAGCGACAATACTCCAGAACTTGTTGACATGTTGCCCCCTAAAAAGCTTCTATACATTACCTTCCCTTATTTGATGCAGGGAGCATGTGATGAATACTAAGTTCACAGAAACAAAATCCTACCACAATAAGCAAAAGATGGCAAACAAAACTCAACTTGCAAGATTAATACCTGCAGAGACCCCTAATCATCAATGGACTGACACACACAGAGCAACAACTTGAGTGCCCTCTAGACGGAGGCTTTCCTAGTTTGAACAAAGCATAATGGCTCAGACAGTTAAAGCCATGACCAATGATGTGTTCTGCAACAAAATGCAACTACTATGAGTAAATGAGCATTCAAACGTGCAGATGAAACAGCTAAGTCAGACAAGAGAAAACTGATTGAAGGAAAAGACATTAGAATGAACCGTCATCTGAACATCAGAGGCACTTCTCACAGCCATGTACTTCAAGCACACCTGTGCATTTTGGTGGGTTCTTGGAACTTGATGTAAAAGGAAAGGCGAGAGCATTCCAAAAGCTCCATGATAATAAGGGAAGGAAAGAACATTCCAAAATCTCCATGAAAATAGACATCACAATAGTTAAACCAGTAAAGTTCAGATCCACTGAAACACATAATGGTATTTGCAGCTCTCCTTTCACGGTTGGCAACCAGTTACCTTTTGTGATTAATGTCTAAATCAATTTGTTGGATCAGGGTGTCTCCCATTTGGTGCTCAGTTCCAGATTCAGAAACTTTGATTCATAGACTCTCCATCCAAGTACAGATCACCTCACCTCAAGGCTCTTGGTCCAAATTTAGATATTTTGATTCACAAACTCCTTCCTTGATCCAATATCATTTGACATGTACAATTGCTGATTTACAAAAACACGTGATTATAGTCATTGTTGCAGGACTTGCCGTACATGTTTATTATGTTTCCTCTTGTTATCTTGTTACTTATGAGCCTGTCGTTATCAAAATCTATCAGCAATGCAGATTGTATCATGGTTTTTCTTTTGTTTCTTTCCAGGAGTTGCCCTCCTGCCACCCATGAAACAAACAGGCAACGGAACAGGAGCTCTTCTCCTGTTAACTTCAAGCTTTGGGTATTAGTTAAATAAATACTATTTGAATCATCAAACATAAGATGGCTCGAAGGTTTATGTATATCAACTGGATAAGTGATATAGTAATTGCAAAGTGGTGTAGTAGACGGAAGCAAAACTTCATACTCATAACTGCAATCAGAAAAGAAACCAGAAACTGGATATTCATAAAGACGCCATTATTATTCACAAATGAGAAACAGAAAGGAACAGAAAGCGAAAACACATTGATGATCCTTTAATACCATCATGCAAACACAACCACCACAATGGGCAACAGACACAACCACCACAATGGGCACCAGACACAACCAGACAACACGACGACAACCGACAACTTAAAAACCACCACGGAGACGGAGGACAAGGTGCAGAGTTGATTCCTTCTGGATATTGTAGTCAGCAAGGGTACGGCCATCCTCAAGCTGCTTACCAGCGAAGATCAGCCTCTGCTGGTCTGGTGGGATCCCCTCCTTGTCCTGAATCTTAGCTTTCACATTGTCGATGGTGTCAGAACTCTCCACCTCCAAGGTGATGGTCTTACCGGTCAAGGTCTTCACAAAGATCTGCATTCCTCCCCTCAGCCTCAGCACCAAGTGAAGGGTGGACTCCTTCTGAATGTTGTAGTCCGCCAGGGTGCGGCCATCCTCGAGCTGCTTGCCAGCAAAAATCAACCTCTGCTGGTCTGGGGGAATACCCTCCTTATCTTGGATCTTGGCCTTGACATTGTCAATGGTGTCGGAGCTCTCAACCTCCAGGGTGATGGTTTTCCCGGTAAGGGTCTTAACAAAGATCTGCATACCACCACGCAGACGGAGGACAAGGTGAAGGGTCGACTCCTTCTGGATGTTGTAGTCGGCAAGGGTGCGGCCATCCTCGAGCTGCTTACCAGCGAAGATCAACCTCTGCTGGTCTGGGGGAATTCCCTCCTTGTCCTGGATCTTAGCCTTGACATTATCAATGGTGTCGGAGCTTTCCACCTCCAAAGTGATGGTCTTTCCGGTGAGGGTCTTAACAAAAATCTGCATACCACCACGGAGACGGAGGACAAGATGGAGGGTAGACTCCTTCTGGATGTTGTAGTCAGCTAGGGTGCGGCCATCCTCAAGCTGCTTTCCAGCGAAGATCAACCTCTGCTGGTCTGGGGGGATTCCTTCCTTATCCTGGATCTTAGCCTTCACGTTGTCAATGGTGTCGGAGCTTTCCACCTCCAAAGTGATGGTCTTTCCGGTAAGAGTCTTAACGAAGATCTGCATACCACCACGGAGACGGAGCACCAAATGTAGGGTAGACTCCTTCTGGATGTTGTAGTCAGCTAGAGTGCGGCCATCTTCCAACTGCTTTCCTGCAAAGATCAACCTCTGCTGGTCTGGGGGAATGCCTTCCTTATCCTGGATCTTAGCCTTAACGTTGTCAATGGTGTCTGAGCTTTCGACCTCAAGGGTAATCGTCTTACCCGTCAGAGTCTTAACGAAGATCTGCATACCACCACGTAGACGGAGCACCAAATGGAGGGTAGACTCCTTCTGGATGTTGTAATCAGCTAGAGTACGTCCGTCCTCCAACTGCTTTCCGGCGAAGATAAGCCTTTGCTGATCCGGGGGAATTCCTTCCTTATCCTGGATCTTCGCCTTAACGTTGTCGATTGTGTCAGAACTTTCCACCTCTAGGGTGATGGTCTTTCCGGTGAGAGTTTTCACAAAGATCTGCATCTGCAAATTCATAAAAACAACAATCAGAACAACGAAATAAACTCAAATTTTAGGGCTTTTCACAATCCCTAATTTAACTGATTCGAGAATTAAAACCAAACAATCTAAAACATGGGGGAAAAACTCAGTTTTAGGCCTTTGACATCAACCGACTAAAAAACACAAATTTTAGGCCTTCTTCATCAAACCGATAGAAAAAACTCAAATTTGAACCTTCAGCATCAAATCGACTAAAAACACCCTCAAATTAGGGGATTTTTCATCAAAACAACGGGGAAAACTCAAAATTTAGGCCTTTTTCATCAAAACGACGGAGAAAACTCAAATTTTAGGCCTTTTCCATCAAAACAACCGAAAAAAACTCAAATTTTAGGGTTTTTCAGCACCTGAGTGCTAATTCTATAATCAAAACACACAAAAACTAGAAAATTGAAAAAATTTCTAACCTTGAGAGAGAAATTTGAAGGCAATTAAGAGATATTATAATAGAAATCAGATAGAAGATGAAAAAATGAGGGGCAGAAAGCTTCACTTTATAGATGGCATGGCCGACTCCAGACGAAACCGCCTCATAGGGTTAACCAATTATATGAAGACACGTGTAATAATGACGTGTAGCGTACCAAAACAACACGCAAAAGCTACCTTTCCTTTTTATGTGGTTGACACTTACACGCTCCTTTAGAAAAAACTAGAAAAATGTAGGTCATGTGAAAAAATATACTAAATATAACTTAATTTTATTTTAGGTATTTTTTTAATTTAATATATGCTCTAATATAGCGTATTTTAAGTGTATCGTGAACAGGACCTTAAATATTATAGTTTAAATATTAGTAAATTAGGGTAGAATACTTGTTGATAATCGAACTCTCTATTGTTTTTTGATGGAATAGGCTTGATAATCACACTTAAATCTTCTTTCTTATATTATGTATTGCTCTTTTTTCACATTTTTTTGGTATTGTTATTGATCTCATATTGATATTTGTTATTTAAATTTGATTGAAAATATTTTATTTAAATTGAGGATCTATTAGAAACACTTTTTTATATATATCTAAGAGGTAAGTATTAAATTCCATTCATGAAATTATATTAGTAGTTTATTAGGTTAAAGTTTTTACATTATCAAATATAATTTAGTGACGTTGGTATAATAAAAAAATTAAATTGACCTCTTGCTTTATAAGAAATATTATTATTATTATTATTATTATTATTATTATTATTATTATTATTATTATTATTATATTGCATATAAAAATCAATCAATGTGAATAATGAATTGTTTTTTTGTGTCTATCATTATCATTATGAAAAAAAATTCAAGTTGCTTACTATTCAATTTGGGTATATGTAATTGATGACTAAAATCTTGTCATCCTCATCAACAAAATTAATGTAAATGTTAATAAAACTTTTTAAGCTGAAATTGTCTTGGATATAAAGTGAATTTAAAAAATCATAAAATTGAGATTTCAAATATTAGTTTAGAGTTGAAATATTAGATAATTTTTATTTATATGTTCAAATTTTGTTAATAAAATTACTCAATATCTATATGTTAATAAAATCTTCTAAAATCAAATTGGGGTACTTGATTCTGTATAAAGTTGATCAATGATTACTCCCTCTTTTTTCTCTTTTACATTTTTATTCGAAAATTTCTTTCCTTCTTTTTCATTATTTAATTATTTATTAATCATCACTTTCCTCTTTTTTAAAAGCAAAAAAAAAAAAAAGGATTAGTTGAACCAAAATTGTATGATTTTTGTCCTTTTATTTTTACATCCACGGTATTTACTACTCCCTCCGTCCACTTTTAATTGTCATGTTGCGTTTTTCAAAAGTCAATTTGACTAATTTTGAAAGTTAAATTAGATTACATTAGTTTGATATTTTAAACAAAAAATTTAGATATTAAAAAACTAAACGAAAAGAACTATAAATTGCAATTTTTTTCATATTAATTTGATGAAAAAATATACTTCTTATAGTTTGACTCTAAAAAAGGAAACCATGACAATTAAAAGTGGACGGAGGAAGTATTTAGTTCCTCAAAATGAGGTTTAAAATAAATAGAATATACAAAATTTTATTTTAAAAATAAAAAATTATTTTCAATAAACAAGATTCAACAAAGAGAGCCCCAATCTACTATTCATATTTTTTATTTGTTATTATTTTTCATTTAGTATCTGATATTTAGATAACTATTTCAGATTTACATTATACATGACTCAATTCGAAAAAAAAATATTTTTTATCAATTAACCACATTCAGTGCACCATATTCTTCGGCCAGTACTACTCTTATTATTGTGGGTAGTAGATGTTTTAGGTGCAAACGGCTTCTTCGTGGAGCGTTACGTTAAAAGCGGAATAATTGACCTCTTCTTTAAAACTAGGGGCACTTATTGTGCATCCACTTGACACTTCCTTTTGTTTGTTATTTTTTTCTTTTTTGTCAACTACGCCCAATTTGAATTTATTTGATTAAGATATTTTTATGGACATACTTTATATTATATTGTATATAATAATTCTTTTTTTAAAATGAAAGATTCTTTTTTTGTTGTAAGTGGTGTCTTTTTAAAAGTTAGAAAAATGCATATCCATTCAAGGTGGGCATGGATTTTAAGTAAAGTAGTCGTGATGATAAAGCAACGACGTCGATAACTTTGATATACACAAATTAATACCTTTCTTAATTATTATTAAATTATTCTTCTAAACATTAATCATAATAACTAATTTCAATACTAAATAAATGTTAAATTACTCATAAATTATTTCGGCTTATTATAATTTCAACGATATAAACAAGAAAATGAGGTGGTGGGGTGGGGTGGGATGGGGGAGGGGAGATAATATCAAAGTTATAGTATGTAGTCATGGCAGATTATTTGAGTTTTTGTTGTATTCAATTTAATTAGTTAATCAATTATTCATAAATTATGTCATGATACAAAGTTACAAATATATGTCTACAAGAGTTATGTTAATCAATTTATTTTATGTTATATTTAAATATATTTGTCACATTGAATTACATACTTATCATATAAAATAGCGATATGAGTTTGAAACTACACGCAAAGAAGAGGAGTAAATATATCAAAAGGTTATTCAAATAAATTAATTTATTTGAGAAAATCGCTCAACTTGATTTTGTATCAATAAAGTCACTCAACTTACTAATTTTCTTTTATAAAGTCATTCAATGATTCAAGTTAAACTAAATTTTTTTTATAATTATTATAACCAAAAGGTAAAAGAGATAATTGCACAAACCACCCTTCAAGTTTAGTTTTCTAATACCTACTTCCATTGTAGTTTATAATATATTATGTTTACCTCTCTTATTTTAGTTTTCTAATAATATTTGTCTCAACTTAATTAATATTAACTCAATTGTCCAAGCATTAAGCATTAATACAACTTGGCTCAAATTTCGTCATCTTCTACCATAATTTATATTCACTAGCACTTAATATTTGTGCAATTGTATATGAATTTTATGGTATCATTACTTTAAATACAATATTATTTATTTTACTATATATTATATTCTAAAAGTCGTTTTTTTTTGTAAGATGAGAAATGTCTTTTTTTTTTATATATAACAAAGATTTGGTGTGATTCTCATTACCTTAATCTTTTTTTCCATTGTTGCCTTATTCATTATTGAATAATTTTATTTTACCCATTTTCCTACTCTTTTTATTAGAATTATACCTTGTATTTGACTTTTTGTTTGTAATATTATAAGCTTATTCTTCATAAACTATATATAATCTAGGCGAAATGGTCTGATGAACCCTTGTACTTATATGGATTTGTATTTTGAACCTTTCTACTCAGCTTTTTGTGAAGTGAACCTTCAAACTCAATTAAAATAAGATATTTAAACCCCTCCAACCATGTGTGTAGCTCACTCTCCCTTACATAAATGACATATCATATCCACATCAGATAATTATTTCATAAATATTTTAAAATTATTAACTAAAAATGTTACTCCTTAAAAGATAAAAGAAAAAAAAAAGTTTTCTATTTTAAAAAATAAAATAAAATAGTTATATCTATCACCTTTCCTCCAACCCCTCAACCCACAACCAACATTAACACCATCTCCAATCTCCTTAATTTTTTTCTTCTTCAGGCCGTCATTGTCTATAGCCATGACGAAGCTCTTCAAGTTCTTAAAAATCATAGTTCGATTCTTTCTCAGTTTTCATCATTCACAATTCTTAATCGTGTTTTTTTTACCAACGTCTACATCCACCTTTTGAACCACCATAAATTCCCTTTCTCCGCATCAATGAATTATAATTAAAATACCTCAATATATCATAATACACAATTTTACATAACACATTTCACCTAATTTTACAAAGACAACCAACAATCTCTTTTCATCCTTCAAGACTATCGAATCTTTCTCACCTTATGGGTTGTAAATTACAAGAAAAATGAAAAGACAACACAGATCTATAACAATACCACATTTTTCGTTTTTCTAGAAAGAAAGAAAATATGAAAAAAACCGAAAGAGAAAAAAGAAATTGAACAAGCTAGGAAGGGGAGAAAGAGAGAAATGAGGTTTGGATGGGGAAAAAGGTGCTGGTAATTAGAAAGAGAAAAAGAAATGGGTGGGGTGGGGTGGGGTGGGGTGGGGTGGGAAAAGAAGAAACAAGTGAAAAAACAAATTATACTATTCAATTTTCTTATTTTTAGTCTTTTTTTTTAAAAAATTATTATTATTTTTAGTCTAAATTTTGATATTCACGCTTTCAGTTGACAAATGGTCAAGTAGAAGGGTCATAATACAAACTCATATAAGTATAAGATTCCACCAGACCATTTAGCCTATAATCTATTCAAATGCTATATATATCCGAATTTTTCTTGTTTAATCTTTCTGTTCTTCACTGAAGAACTTGTCCTACTACAGAATAGGTCTTCAGTCATAAGTAGAGATTCTAAGTTGCTAGTATGATGTGTTTAGTCAACCAATATAATTGAAATAATTTACTAGCATTTACAATAACATGTTCAGTGTAATCCCGAGTGGCCGTCTAGGAGAGGATTATGATATACGCATACCTTATCCCTAACTTTGTGGCGACTAAAAAGGTGGTTTCTAATAGACTCTCGGATCAAGAAAATTTACTACTCGCATTTATGAAAAAAATACATGAAATGTGATCAGAATATTCAATAGAAAGTACTATACCATATCTTAATTTACAAAACTGATGGCAAATGTAGCACAAGACAAGTTATTTTTCCTAGTTTATCTGTAAGGAGAGTTTCCCCCTTGTAACTTGACCAAAGAATAATATGAACCATATTTTCCTATAGAAAGTAGATCAGAATGTGAGCCTTGTTCTGCTACTACTCCATCCTTTATAACAGCAATGGAACTAGCTTTCTGTATTGTAGAAAGGCGATGAGCCACGACAATGCATGTTCGTCCAACCATCATTTTCTCTAGTGCTTCTTGGACCGCGCTTTCAGATACAGTGTCAAGAGCACTAGTTGCTTCATCTAACAACAGGATTTTCGGGTTCTTGAGTATTGCTCGGGCAATGGCTATTCTTTGTTTCTGACCTCCTGATAGCTGCACTCCCCTTTGTCCACATTGTGTTTCATATCCATCATTCATCCCACTGCATCACAGAAGTAAGTGAGTTATTGGTTGTTACAGAATGTATATAGACTTTATTCTTAGTAATGTACATAGACATAGTTAGGTAGCAGACTCGTAGGGATCCTTCTTTATTTCTTTCCTAAGTTACCACTAACGTACTGTATTTATACATTGCTTACCTATTGGAATAAGACAACAACTAACTCCATTCGATTACATGGTATCAGAGCCAAGTCAGGTCCATCCTGATCACGCTCTAGTTGGGCTTGGGCGTGAAGAGGGTGTTAGAGTGCCACATTGGTGGGGAATGGACTGGTGATCTGCTTGTATGAACTTGGGCAATTCTGACTCATGAACTAATTTTTGGGGTTGAGTTAGACTCAGGTGTCATATTATGGTAAATTTAAAGTTCGTGCAACAGTTTTCTTTAGCAAATGACATTTATTATGGAAGAACTTCAAATAAATTGGTGATGAATGTATATCTGACCTTATAAATTCATGAGCATTAGCAAGCACAGCAGCCTTTATTATCTCAGATTCGCTGGCGTTCTCTTTTCCATATGCAATGTTCTCATAGATAGTTCCTGCAAAGAGAGTTGGTTCTTGGCTAACTAATGCAATACTTTGCCTCAGTGATCTCAAGTTGTAGTCTTTTACATCCCTTTCGTCAATATAGACTGATCCTTTATCTGGATCATAAAATCTTTCAATAAGCCCAATGATCGTTGATTTTCCACAACCACTTTGTCCAACTAATGCTACTGTGGTTCCTGCACTTATCTTGAGGCTTAATCCTCTGAAAATCAGCTGATCTGGTCTTGATGGATAAGCAAAGAATACTCTTTTCAGCTCCACACGTCCCCTTATTTGTGTTCTCGTTGCATCTATTGCTGATGAATTATCTGGATTGATCTCGGTGTTTCTGTCGAGGATTGCAAAGACTGAACCCACAGCATTATTTCCTCTAGATATATCTTTAGTCATGCTTCCTGCCTCAGCAATAGTATAAGCAGTGAAAAGCAATGCTAGAAATGCTTGAAAAAGTTTCTCAGGAGATATGTCCCCTTGTGACAATAGTTTTCCGCCGTACCAGTAAGCTAAAGCTGTAGAAGCTGCAGCTAGGAATTGAGAGCTACATAGACCTATACCGGCATACCAAGATTGTCGTATGCTTTCCTTTCTAGGACCTTCTAGTGAGTCTCTAAAGAGCCCTACTATCCTTTTCTGAGATGAGAAAGCCGTTATTGTTCTATGATTAATAACAGCTTCACTTGCTAGTTGGCTTCCCTCTCTTTGAGCTTTCTGTGCTTTTACAGACATACTCTTCATCAGTACAGTTCTCGCGTAAAAACTTCCAATAAGCAAAGGCTGAGCTGCCATCATCACTAAGGACAGCTTCCATGTTAGGAAAAGTCCTAATGTATAAGCAAATGTAGCAGCAAAGAATGCTTGAGCTAGCAATGACATGCGGTCTCCCACAAGGGAACGAACCATGTTTGCTTCAGTTGATAGCCGAGCACATATGGCTGCACTCGTGTTCTCATCTTGATCAAACCATTTGATCTCAAACGTCATGAGTTTGGCTAGCAGCATCTCCCTTATCCTTCTGGTTAGCCTTTCTCCCATGACAGCAAAATTGTAGTGTTGGATAACATTCGTGAAGAAGTTGAAAACAGCAAGACCTATGAATATGAAAGAATAGATCCTCACGTGGGATTGGATGGAGGATTTATCAGGCCGGAAGTAAACAGATATAACGGCCCCAACGCAGTAGGCATTTATTGGCTGAACAGCTCCCGAGCCTATCGCTCCTATGCATCCGAGCAAAGCTCTACCCCATTCAGGAGCATTCATTTGGAGTAAACGCAATTGTGAAGGTGCTGGATGAGCCTCTTTTGTGAAATGGTTATCATAACTTTCATATGATTCTTCATACTGGACGGAGTAAGGAACTGACAATGGTGTACTTCTAGAAAATGCTGGACTGAACGGGTACATAACCGGTGTGGCTGCTGCACTAGATATCATGTTGAATGGACTTTGAGGGGTACCTTTACGATAGCTACTTCTTCCACCAGTCTTTTGATTAGGGGTATTGGCAACATCATTTAATGTGGCTAGTTGCTGCAGCTGCACCATTTTGTAATACTCTCCACCTTCACCATCAGTCATTTGCATAAGCTCTTCGTGTGTTCCAGACTCGATTACTCTCCCTTGTTGAAGAACTACTATCCTATTCGCCATTCTAATGGTGGACAGACGGTGAGCTATGACGATTGCAGTTCTTCCCATAGATGCATGATCCAGGGCCTCTTGTACAACTCTTTCAGATTGTGAATCCAATGCACTTGTAGCTTCATCAAGTAGCAAAACTTTTGGATCTCTTATCAAAGCCCTCGCTATGGCTATTCGCTGTTTTTGTCCTCCAGATAACTGCAGTCCAAATTGGCCAACCTGCAATATTTGAAGGGCACAATTTTAACAATAAGACAGAACACGGTAAGACTAGTAGGGACGTGTTTTTCTTTTTCCAGCCGAGGCTAGGTACTTTGTCCTTCAAATTTATAGATTCATACTCCCTCCGTTTCAATTTGTTTTTCCTTTTTTGTCCGTTTCAAAAAGAATGTTTCTTTCCTTTATTGGGAACTCCTTCTAACTATCCACATGACATGTTTAGGACCACAAGATTAGATGAAATTTTGATACATTCTACGTATGTTTAACATAAGACCACAAGATTCAAAAGTATTCTTTCCTCTCTTAAACTCCATACCAGTCAAAACCAGACAAACAAATTGAAACGGAGGAGTACTAGAGAAAAAACTCAGATAAATTCTTCTGAACTTTGTAACTGAGAGTATGTACCTGAGTTTCATATGCATCTGGTAACTTTATAATGAAATCATGAGCATTTGCAGCTTTTGTTGCCTTCTCCACTTCTTCCATAGTTGCTCCCTCTTTGCCAAATAGTATGTTCTCTTTTATGGTTGTTGCAAAGAGAATTGGTTCTTGATTAACCAGACCTATTTGGGACCTCAGCCACTTTATATGGAGTTTCTTTATCTTGTGACCATCCAACGAAATATCGCCTTCAATGGGATCGTAGAATCTCTGAAGCAATGAAATGATTGTGGACTTTCCTGAACCACTACCCCCAACAAGTCCTGTAGTTTTTCCAGGTGAAATTCTAAGATTCAGGCCTTGCAAGACAGGCGCATCGGGCCTTGAGGGGTAACTGAAGTATACACCATTGAATTCGATTTCTCCTCTTACATATGACAATGCTTTCCCCTTCTTGTCTTCAGTATCAATTGCAGGTTGTCGATCAATCATCTCTGTGATCCGAATTGCAGCAGACTTTGCCTCCGTGATTGCTGTAAGATTTGGAAGAGCCGACAGAATGTTTCTGCAAGAACATGAACAGCTTAATCAACTCATTTCTAGCAACATATAGAGACTAAAAACATGAGTATTAAGGTAAGAATTATATTGCTCAGATCCTCCAAAATGCACTACATTTGGAGGATTCGACACCCACCTAGTGACATTTTTTGAAGAGTCCGAGCAACATAGGGTGTAAGAAAACTTACAATCCTCCCATAAGAACATTGAAACCTGCTACAAATACATCACCTCCTTTTTCTCCATGTTTGCTAACTAGAATCGATCCGAGCCATGCTTGAAAAGCCCAACTAATATAAACCATTCCCAAGCTACCTAGCAACAACCCTCTAGCAAATCCTTGTTTAATTCCTAGTTCCATAACTCTCTGCAACGATTGGCTGAACTTCTCGAGAGTTTGGTTCTCAGCCACATAAGAGTACAATGTTCTTATAGAAGAGATAGCTTGTTCTGCTATTCCTCCAGCAACTCCATATGACTCTATCATCTGCATTCCCACATTCATCATCATTGTTCCAAATCCAAGTCCGGGAATGATGAACATTAAGGTGAATGGTATCGCGGCCAACGTGATCTTCCATGAGAGTAGAAAGGCAAAGATATGACAGAACAGGAAGGATGACATGTAAGCCAGGCAATCAGGTATCTGCATCAAAGCACAAAATAAAGATTAGAGGCTATAAAATGTAAAACTTGAGAATAAAGAGTGGCTATTACATTTTTTTTGAAAATAATTCTATAGTTATACTACATTATTTGAGAAGCAAAAGTATTACTACTACTATAAATCTTCTGGTTAAGTATTGCAGCATATAAATACATCATGTTTTCTACTCTTCACAGATCATCTTGCAGTGGTGAGCCCCATTGACACAAGGGTGTTCACTTGAACATCTCTCGCAAGAAAATTATACTAAGTATATAAGTTAAATATTACTCTAGCACCTTTTATACATGTATACCAGATCTTGGCTCCCTTGACGAGTATATTGTTGTTGTTGTTATAACTATTTACAACAACAAAAAATCATTCACAACACAAATGGAAGAGAATATATATATACCTTCTCGCCTATGGTGATTTGGATGGTAGTTGAATCAGCTGATACAGTCGAAATTACTTGATAAGTAGTGGAAGATTCAGCTTCTAGTGTGTCGAAAAATCCAACTTCTTGCCTTAGAACAGATTTTAGGTACTCTAATCTCATTCTAGATGTTTGTCTTTCTGCAGTTCTTGCCCAACACAATCCTTCTGCACTCCCAAATGTTTCAATATGTCATCTTTTGTTACAATCACGAAAAAAAAAAAGACGATCCAGAATTTGAAGTTTGCAGGTTTTTATAACAATCTCAAGTTGATATATAATACTAAAAACCATGTTCACAGTCAAATAATCCAAAAGCGAACCCCTGACCCTTCCTGCCTGGCGCTCTAAGATAAGACAATTCCCGCCCTCTAGTCAGGTAATAATAGAGCTAGCTGGTTCGGATAAATTAGCAATTCTTAGTCTGAATTATGGACCTTAGTACATCAAACTATATATTGTAACCCCATCAGGAGGATCAATAGTGTTACTCGAACCTAGTGGAGGTGCTCAAGCACTTGAACTAGCCTCACTTGTCGTTGATCCGCCTTTTTGTGTTAAATCAAGAGAGAAATCCTATATAATGAACCTTAGCTTCACTTACCAACAAAAGCAGCCAGTCCAACTCCAATTGCAACATAGAGTAACCTGAGAGAATACTGCAATAAAATGAAAACAAAACACACTCTTAACTAATGTTTACTACTAATTAATATGAAAATTAAAGCTAATTAATTAGTGTCACCTTGTTGACAGTCTTCATAGAAACAGAGTTACTTAGATTTCCATAATCATTAATTACATCACTAAGCACAAACATCATTAGAGGAATCTGAAGACCATCTCCCATACTTCCTAATGTTCCAAAGAACATTAACATCTTATCTTTTTTATCAGCAAATCTAAACATGCCTTGTTTATTATTACCTCCCATTATATTTTATTTTTCCTTATAGAAACAACACACAAAAACTCTATAATTATTCTTGTTTTTATAACATGCTTGTTGCAGGCCACAGGGCAGATTATTAGCTAAATGGGAATATGCAATAAGTTTATATTTGCCGGCTTTGTTTGTTGGTAGCCTTAAAACTTTACAAATTTGTTGGTTTTGTCAATTCCGGCAGGACAATGATAGCTTGGTCTCCTTGTTTTTAATTATTTCTTAGTTCTCATCGTGACATATTAGAATCGAATTAACAGATTCAGAATTTAAAGTTATTAGCACTAAACTCATTGAATCTCGACTAATTTGGATTTACGCCGAGTAAGCCTATTTGGAGATAGCACTTCCTGCTTAAGGAATTAGTAGCCATAATCCAGTGCATCACATTGATGGTGTTGAAGGATTTAACTTAAGTACACAATAATTATAATGTATCAATGTATATCAACATATTATAATAAGTAATATGCTTTGTTTTCTAGGTTATTTATTATTACTTTTTACTAAAGTTGTAGTTTTTATCTATTAAAAATGACATAATAGTGTATAATTTTTTTTAATTTGAAGTGTCTTTTTTAGATTCTTGAGACTTGGCCGGACTAGTTTAAGGTAACTTTAGAATCATTCTCCACACATTATTTTTAATAAAATCTTGTCTAGGCGATAAATTAATTCTCCATCACAGTCAATGTATCGTATTGTGTTGTATTGTATTATTTTAATAAATACAATGTTTCAATAAATTGTATCGTTATTCGTCGTTACATAATGTCACATATCCATAATTTGTATGATAAACCTAAAAGAAATTGTAGTCTTTGTGGTAGAGACACTATGAAATGATAGGGTGAATGATGAAATAGAATTATTGAATATAAGTAGAGATAAAACAAGAATAAAATATAAATGTAACGATACGATCACACCAAATCGTTCCTTACATAAAATTAATATTTTCGTTATCACCTTACGATCAAAACATACATTGTTTTCAGACTAACAATATAATACAATACAACAGGTCACAACCATCCAAACAAGGTGTAAGTGGTAAGGATATTTTTCGTTAAAAAATAAAATAGAGAGTAAAACTGACTTAATTTAAATAATTCAAAGATATATGTAACCTGAACTATTTCACTTATCAAGAAAGGAAGGAAAACAAAGTTCTTTCTACTATTTCAAAATTAATTGTCTACCAATACAAGTAAAAAGGAAAGGAACTCACATGTGTTTCCTAAAGAGAATAAACTCTTTCCCCCTTTCCTTGGTAGAATTCCTCCATTGATATTTTCAGGAACAAGGAATACAGGAATACTAATTATGTATCGGGAAATAAGGGTAAAAAATGTCCTTAAACTATACGAAAGAAATAAAAATGTCATCCGTTTGTAGTTTGGTTCAAAAATGCCCTTATTGTTATTTAATGGGTCAAAAATGCTCATTTTTCAAATAAAATATTATTTTTTTACTACATTCTTTTTCTAATTTTTTTTTTAAAATTATCAAATATTTATCTTACTTCAATTCAGAAAAATAAAATAAAAAATGAAAATATTTCTTATTTTATTATAATTATTTTTTATGATGGATATACTATGATCTTATATATATGTCATATATTATTTGACGAAAGGGTACATGAAGTTATTCAATTTTAATTGATAAAATGAGATTAAGAAGAAAAAAACAATATATTTATTTGGAAAAGCGACATTTTTGACCCATTTAGTAACTATATAGATAATTCTGGACCAAAGTATTGACTGCAAAGGCATTTTTGAACCAAAATATTGACGCCAAGAACATTTTTGAGCCAAATTATAAACGGAGAATATTTTTATTTCTTTCACATAATTTAAGTACTTTTTATATTTAATAAAATGTCTTTTTAATTTCAATATCTCATGATATACTTAAAATCATATCACATCCTTTAATTTAAAACCACAAGCTTCAAAAATATTTATTTTCACACCAATCAAGTTAAACACATACACTTAAAAAGTAACAAAGAATATAAATAAAAAAAAGAGGAGTAACCAAAAAACAAAAAAAATAGAAAGAATCTTGTGAGCAATAAAATGCATCATCCACAAAGTACAACCTTGTTGGTACCAGGAATAATAAATAACTAATTTTAAAAATAAATTTATTTCATAGATAAAATCAAAAAATAACTTTTTTCGAGATTAATTATCGCGAAATTATATATTATATTTTTCAATTCTATGTTGAGTATCTAACAGTAGTTGTGCAAAATTCACTTTAGCCTCCTTGAAGGACAAGCTCCAACTTTGTATTGTAAACATTGTTGGCTCCTTTCATAATCAGTTCCTTAATTTCTTCATTCACCATATTCCTTTCTTGGATTAGACAGTTTTAATTTAACTAATCCATTTTTTAGATCAATGTATCAAAACTAAAATCTTTTTGTAATTGAGTGTCTCTGTAAAATCTTTTTGTTTAATCTGTGCTGTGGCCTGTGTTGGTACCTTTGAGTTGACAGAGAAGCAAGAATCCAATCGGGTCATTGCTCATGCCTGGTTCCAAATCCAAAACCCTAACATCTCTGTTCCGTTCCGCTACTAAATTATCAAAGAAATGGAAATCTGTTTCCCCTTCAACTTCAGCCGAAGATGTTGCCCTAAAACACTATGTATCTTCATCTTCTAAACCCTCTATTGATTCTTCTAAGTCTCTCAGTGAAATAGCCGCTGAAAGTTTCAACTTTAAGTCTGCTGCTGACTATGGTAAGTAAGCACATTTTCCCAATTCTTATTTGCTCTAACTTTATTATTGATTTCTTAGTTAGTGGTAAGGTATGCGTATACACTGCATTGCCAAACCCCATTTGTGGAATTATGCTTCATATGTTGTTGTAATAGTTATTATTTCAGAAAGTTTATTTTTTTCTTAGATTTTAATTTTCTTTTGATAAAAAAGTGAACTTTTTATGAGATATAATAACGGTTAGTTGAGTGACTATATGTGAAATCTAACTCATTGTTATAAAGGCAAAAGGAGGAACATGTAAAGGTGTTTAATTAGTTTATGTTTTTTTGGGTTTGTTTGTATGTGTAGGAGAATCATCAAAACTGCTGTCAAGTGAACTATCGTCGATACTCTGTGGTATGTTTTTTCTTTTTCTTTTTTCGGGTTGTGTTAATTTGATTAATTAGGTGTATTCTTTATAGTTTGGATTGTAGGGGTAGTTTGCTTCAAAGCAAGGTTTGATTGATTATAACCAGGATAGATAGTCCCACTTAATCTCATGATTTTGGTATAAATTTTATCCTAGTTTTAACTTTTACCGACAAGGCCACAACTGAACATCAAATGCATTTATAAGTGAAGAGTTGATGAACTTAAACCCCCTAATACCAGTAACCAAATGGACCCTAAGTCTTAGATAAGTTAAAATCTGAGGAGGACAGCTAACTTATGTTTTTGTTTTTAAAAAAAAATATTTCCTTCTCTTTGTTTATTCTTTTGTTGACTCTTTGTATTGTTTTTTTTACTTTGGTATATTGCGTGGACTCAGTTGTTCAAATTAGAGACGAGTTGTTAAATATGAATGCACCTTATGATAGATACCATCATATTGGTACAACATCATGTTTTGTTTATTGTACTTGGGACAATATTAGTGTGTTAGAGTAATAGTGAAGAAGCTCTCCAGCTTTCCTGCGAGTTGTACTTTTCCTGTACTGACTAAATTTAATTCTTCCTTTGGCTCGGATTTGGGTAACTTTCGCTATGTACACAGTTTTCCTAACTCCTACCACGAGCTAGAAGGTGTTATTGCCTTTCTCTGCTAAATGTACATTGAAATGGTAAATATATCTGTCAATATGTCTTGTTTCCTTCCTTCATGAGTTAAGATTTTTGGAGTGTGGGGTATCTTGGAGCTTCAATAATTCATGCTGTAACCTTTGAAGTCTTAAATAATAGTTTGAGAACTCCTAAATGAGTCACCACAAATTTTCAATTGCCAAATTGGAAAGTTCTGCCACAAATGTCTAAAATGTCATTCCCCAGTTTAGGATTTGAATCTATCTGAATCTGTTGTGGTTCTCTGTCTTGGGAATTCTTGTAATTATAATGATATTTGATAGCCAGATGTTGAACAAACATGTAAACTATGATGTTTATCCAGCTACTCTTATCCTTGTATTGATATTTATGCATTATCCTGGGGGCTTAAGAGATATTAAGAAAGTAATATGTGTGGTTGTATTATTATCTTTTATTTTTTTGATGAAGTAAGTAGTTAATTTTAATCTTGGAATAAAGAAGATGCATAGTTACAGAAGGTCCAAAAGGTTACCTCCGGTACAATGCTAAGATCAAGGAGCTAAGAAAATCCAAAAATATATCAATGCTATTTACAGTGGTATGAAATTCCAACTGAACAAACTAGCTAAGCATTTTGAGGTAGTACCTTTTCTTAAAATTTTTTTATTGTTATTTCTAGAGCATTCCAAGATGGTGCTTTAAGATCTTTTCTCATGTCTGCTTAGTGGCTTGGAAACTGCATATTCTTTTTACTAGATTCCTTGTGATGTAACTAGATGTGGACAAAGAATGCACAACTTAGAATATCTATTTATCTTTTCATATGTTGTCTGTATGCAATTGTCTTACATCCCATTTTACCTACATATTCTTCTGAGTATCTTTATAGGTGATTTAGATTCTTATTTGAGCGATCCAGAAGAGAGTAGTAATGGAAGTTGCTTGGAAAATGTATTGGATGTACCATGGTTATCAAATGTAGAAAAATGCAACATGTCATTGCGGCGGAAAGAAATAGCACGAGAAAGGAAGGAAAAGTGGACCTTCAAGAGTACTCAGATAGGTCGTTTCCACCAGTTGGTTAAACAATGTGCCTGTAAATTGGGGACCGATACTACCATTAAAGTGTTTGGTAAATTGGGACGAGAAACTGGCCTGAAAGAATATAATGCGCTAATAAGACTCTGTATAGAGAAGGCCAGAGAAAGTAATGATGAAGAGGTGTCGTTGAAGCAGCTTTCAAAGGCTTATCAACTTCTTAAATCAATGAAGGAACAGGGTTTCCAAGTAGAAGAGGAGAGCTATGGTTCAATTCTTATGTATTTTATTGATTTTGGCATGGTACAAGAGTTTGATTTTTACTGTGAGCTCATTATGGATGGAAAAGCTGATTCACTTGCAAGATTAGCTTACTATGAGATGTTGCTTTGGACTAAAGTGGAAAATGAAGATAAAATAGAAGAACTCCTCTACCATCTTTCTCTTTATGATGGTGCTGATAAATCTGCCTTTCAAGGTTTGCAATTTACTGTACATATACCCCTATAACTATTTTAGTTTTTATACTCTGGTTGTTTGATCCTGCTTTAGAAATTACTTGTGGTACCTTGCACTTAATGATTAGTGATAAAAATGATTGAGTTGCATGTCTCTTTTATCATGTTTACTGTACATGATGTTTATAATGCATTTGCAAATTGTTGATGAATTTAGAGTCTGTCTTTGCAATGTGGTAACATCTTAGAATCTTACGAATCATTCTTAAATGCATCTCATGATGAGTTTTGGCAGATGCTTTCCTGTACTATTGCCATATTTTAGACTTTCACAATGTTAACATGTTGCAGAGAACTATCTCTTAGCACTGTGCGAAAGTGACCGAGTTGAGGATTTTGTGAGGCTTCTACGAACTATTGACATAACAAAAGTTTCATCTACTGATTTTGTCACAAATATCTTCAAGTTCTTGGGGAAGTTGCTATTGGAGTCCTTCGCTAAGATGTTTCTTCAGGAGCTGGTAACAATAGGTAAACTCGTCACCTTATTTTTCTTTAGAGGCACCTATATAGCTGATTCAACAATCAAGGTCCTCATGTTTAGCCAAATTGTTTCTAATTGCATTGGGTACTTTAAAGTGAAGGTTCCATGATTGTTTAACTCATAGTGTGACCTCTATGCCGGTATCTTGTCCCAATATATCTTAGAAAGGATTATTATCTGATTCTGCGAACTGATATTGCTATACGGTTAAAAAATAAATAAAAATTACTGTATAGGGAAAATGTTGTGAGTATTGGCATCAGTTATAAGGAAACTGAAGATTTTCCTTTTTCTGTTGCTGTTAGAAGATCTTTTACTCCTATGGTAATCTTGTTGATTAACAAAGTGTCCTTATCTCTTCAACTTATATTCCATTCAGGCATCCTAATGTAGTCTCTCTCAAAGCAGGTATTGGAGCAAAAGACATCTCAAAATTCATTTGTGATTATACAAGTAGCATGCCAAGTGCGGTGAGGAACTTCTCATTAATTCCACTTGTAATCTCCCTTGGTATACATTCACATGATGCTTGCGTAAGTTAGAAAATTTTAAATGCTGAATCAAAAGATTATCGGATAAAATATCTTAGGGGCTGTTTGTTTGCGCAAATCACAAGTTAAATTAGCACCTTAAGTTCTGTGTTCAGTCAAACAGTGTCAACTGATGTCACATGTACTGGAATAATGGAAGTTAAAGGGAGTATAGCGTGTTGTTGTATTTTGCGCTTCTAATTATTTTTTTCTCCTGGATTGCGATAAGCATTTCTTTTCTCTGCTAACAGAATTGGTTGGAAATTTGTAAGTAAACTATTGCAGTTGCCAAGCTGATCTGTAGTTATGCTAGTACTCAATATCTGTCCATCAAATATTACTCTGATTGCTCTGTTATTGATGGCAGGTTGAAGATGTCATCCTTGAATTCAAAAATTTACATGCGGAGTCGGAGCTTAGGCCAACATCGTCCCAGTATCAGAAGCTTATTATGTACTGTTGTGAGTTATTTAAGGTATGAACTGATTATTTAGAGATATTCTATTCAGTGCTTGGAGACTTCTTTGTGCAAAATTAGAGTCATTACATGTTCTGGTTAATATGTGAAGTTCTCTAATGTACTGATAGTTGCAACTTTGTAAATAGGTACATGCTGCATTAGATATGGTTGATCAAATGTTTGAAGCAGGTTTGACATTATCGTTGGAGACATTTAATTCCGTACTAGAAGCCTGCGATAAAAGCTGTGAGTATAATTTGGTAGGTTAGTTTGAATCCCTTATCTTTTTGATGTTTTAGTTCATTAGCTTAATCTACTTTAATTGTATAGTTTGGGCTAGGACACATAAATTATATGAGATTTAACTGTCACAAATGTTCCTTGGTTCTCATAAATTTGCTATCATGTATAGCACTCAAGGGTGTGGCCTAGTGGTCAATGAAGTGGTTGAGAATCCTGAGGTCTCAGGTTTAAAACTCAGGGGAGACAAAAAACACTAGGTGATTCTTCCCATCTAGACTAGCCTTGGTGGACAGAGTTACTTGGTACTTGTTTCTAGTGGGAGGTGGCAGGTATCCTGTGGAATTAGTCGAGGTGCGCGAAAGCTGGCCCGGACACCACGGTCATAAAAAACATAAAAAATAAAAAATTGCTAACATGTATATGTAGTTAGAATACAGTTTTGATGCTCATTACCGAATGTTACCGAATGTACATTAGTCTTAGACCATCCTGGGCAGCATGTTTTATTCGAAAAACTAATGTACTAAGTAGTTAGTGATGGTCTTAAGACCCTTGGGTCTTTGCACTTTAGCACTGGCCATGACATTTGAAAATTATAGAAATCAACGACCAGATGGTTGCTAAAGTGCATAGACAAGGATATTTTTTCACTCAAGGAATGGCCTCTTATCCATTATTTCTCTTTACTAGATTAGGTGTCGTTCATAGAAAATCATATCCTTTTTTAAACTTTCTATTTTGTTGGTATAATTCTTGTATATGGGTGGTTTTTGCCCTGCATTAATTAGTTTTTTTGTGATTGCCTAGTGTGCGCTAAGAAGTTATTTTATGCGGTTAATGTTGATCTTTAGATCAACTTTGTGGGACTACACTATGTATGTTGTTGTTGTAATGTGAATGTCAATCTTTAGGGGCAAAAGTAAAGAAATAGTTCTTCTTCTCAAAAGAGAAAGGACTTATTTCCCACGATCTGATCAGTTGGAGCTTTTAACCCTTATGAGCAACAAAGTTGGAGTCTCCAAATAGATTATGTATTAAATAGCAAATGGACTCCACAATTATTAATCCATGTCTTATCAGTGCATGAATAAGTACTAAGTTCATGATGTCAAATCAAGTAAAAGGTAAAATCATGGCAATGATAGATTTTTCAGTTGAATTTAACCTGTGGATGTTCTCTTCTTCCTTCATTGTCAACTGGATTACTGGTTGGCTGATTCTTTGAATTGAAAATTACGTTAGGAGTTTTTCCAGTGAGCGGACAGTACCCGAGTGATTATATTTCAAATTGTCCATTGTGTATCTCTTGTATCTTTGATTCATATTGTTGGCATAAATCATGTTTTAATGTTTACCCTCATGAATCTTAGGTTCATCGAATGTATCCAATGATACTTCGTCATGATATCAAGCCAAATAGTGAGACCTTCAGGATTATGATAAATATGACTGTGAGAATAAAGGATGTAAGTTTCCTCTTCTTATCAGAGGATAATATTTGTATATAAATATTGAATGAGTCGCTTAACTAGCCAAGCTCTATGTTCTCTATGTTGTCCTAACTGCAGTTTGAAGGCGCATATGGCATGCTCAAGGATTTGGAGAAGTTTAACATGATGCCTACCACAAACATGTACAATGCCATAATGGGAGGATATTTCCGAGAGGTGGGTCCCCCTTTTATCGTGTTATCTTCTATGCTTGAGTTGTCATACATTATCTATGTGCAGAACAACTAAATTTTGCTCTCAAACCCATTTGTTGCATCTTGTGGTCTTCATTCGACCGGGCCTCTTTCAGAGTACCTACAGAACATCTTTTTGAGTGGAAGGAACAATACATTGAAGGATATTGCATAATTTTAAGTTGTATCATTTGAGCAGTAAGGTTTAACTTTTTTAGTGGATCTAGACGTAATAAGAATTCTAGCAAGTTTATGTTAATAATTTCACTAAATTATGTGGCAGAAGTTGATTGTATCTCTACAAGAGTTGTACAACTAGAGCTAAGGGTCATCTGGTTCGTGTTTTTGAAAATAATTCCGGTTTCATATTCTGCATCAAATGTTATCTTCTTGGTTACCATATTTGTTTCCGTATTAAAACCCACTTGGGTTTATGTGCATATCGAATGTGAAATGCACATATTAGTAGTATGTGCCTACACACATCTAAATGCACAAAAATGCTATTTATATTACTACGTGTTTAATTAATTATACTTTTTGTATTGATTTAATTTTAAGTAATGCTTTTCTATTTAAAAATTGGAAAAAGATGTTTAAAAATGTTTTTTCATGATTCTAAGAGTAATTCAATGTTAAAAAATTCATCATCTCATATTTTAGGATACATGGTTTTAGATTTCCTCTAAAAATTGTTCATTATTTTGAGAGAATTTAAAATTTATTATTAAGAATTAATTATTATAATCCTTTGTCAAAAAAAAGAATTAATTATTATAATCTCTAGCTTTTTTATACTAACATAAATCATGTAGTCGATAAATATATATATGATGGCAAGCACCCAAGGGTGTGACCTAGTGGTCAATAAAATGGGAGGAGAATCATGAGGTCTCAGGTTCAAATCCCAACAGAGATAAAAACACTAGGTGATATCTTTCAATTTGTCTAATCATTGGTGAACAGAGTACATGGTGTCTATTTTTGGTGGTAGGTAACAAGTATTTCGTAGAATTAGTCGAGGTGCGCATAAGTTGGCACATACACCACAATTATTTTAAAAAAACATTTATGTGATGGCAATTAATTGGGATCAAAGTAGTTATCCAGGTCAGGGCTTACGAGATTTAGAGAGCTCCTACTTTCCTTGAATTATCTAGTATTGCAATAAAACAAACCTGAATGGACCGGACTAGATATAGATAATTCATATGTTCAAGCCCAACTGACTAGTGTGAACTGGAGCACGCCAGAACACACTGCAGACTTCCTTAGCTGCTGGATGAGGAGAGGTGGAACATGGAAGTAAAAATCAGAAGAGACGGTGGAGAATAGTTCCAACTTGCATTTGGTGGATTATATGTTAGGAGAGAAATCAGAGGATTTTTGAAGGGAAAGAATGCTCATTACAGAAGATCAAAAGAAATGTTATTACTATTTTAGGCTTTTGGTGTAACGAAAAAAATATAGAAGAAGAAATCCAACTAGTGGATTTTATAGGATCCTTGCAAGTATCCATGTCTTTTCTTGTAAATTTTTGGAGGTGGACAGCATAACCCTAAATGCTGATGAATACAAATTTACTGCTTTTTAAAAAAAGTAATATCTTGTGCATGCATTTTAGATACAGAAAACTGCCTTTTTGTGTGTGTGAAAGGCTGTCCAATCCATGCGAACCATAGTGGTTGCTTGATGGTTTTTATTACTTCTATTTTGGAATTTTGTTGCTTGTATTTCCCTATCTATGGATGTGATGATGGTTCGGTGGTGCTTAGTACTTCTGTTTTTTTTTTTTTTTGGACTTTGACCTTTTTTTGCTGAACATTCTGGCAGAAAGACACTCGTGCTGCATTAGGGGTTCTCAAACGAATGGAAGATGCTAATGTGAAGTCAGACTCTCAGACTTTCAGCTATCTGATAAGCAATTGCACGACTGAGGATAACATATCTAAGGTCCTTGGTTTTACATATCTGTTTTGTGATCTTGATAAAGAACATTTGTTCTGACTTGGCAAAACTATTTTTTGGGAATATGACTGTAGATCATTCTTGCTTTTCTCATTTCTCTGGTGTAACTAAGTTTTATAATTTAAGTGGATGCATTAATTTCATTTACTAGCTTGTTCTAGATTATTTTTTCTTTCATATTTCTCGTTCTTATGAGATGGTGGTTCATTAATTGTTTAGTAAAAGTTAAAATGGAGATATAATGTGCTTGATTATAGAAGGAAAGCTAGCTTATATTGAGCGTATTAAGATTATAAGAACGAAATCTAGCTTATATTGAGCTTATTAAGATTACAAGACTGGTTCAGCTCATACACTATCAAAAGTCAGGCAAGCATCTTGCAAATCCCCCATTCCTATGGAGACAAGTGTGGAAGGGAAACTTTTGAACTCCTGGGTAGGATGGAGAGTTTGGGGGTTGGAGTTAACCATATAAAAGAAGTTGGAAACCTTCATATTTTATGTAGATACTGCTTTGGAAGAAAATTGCGGCTAAAACAAGAAGTTGATAACCAGTTCATAGAGTGGGATAGAAAGCGTGTATTGCAAATTAACTAGTGAAGGCATAAGAAATTCTACTTTTAACCCTCATATCAAAAGAGAGGAAATCTATTGAATGATGTATAATTAGCATACAAATTTTAACTGTGTTTCATCAATACATCCATCAACATGGTGCTAGTCTTTCCATTTAATGTAAAAATTTTCCTTTATGTGAATGCAATTCTCTTAAAGCGATCTACACAAAATTTTCATAAAATATTTTTCAGTGGTAACTGGTTCCGTGAGTCTGCTTCCTTTATCTGATTCATTCGGGCATAGACTCTTTTGCTCTTTGTTTTCCTTCTTTCTTTATAAAATATCTGCCTTTTCTTTTCATATTAGTAGATAGATGCTTATCTTGTTGACATTGGCTACAAATGTGGAACTATAATAGTTGGTAATTTGAAAATTTGTAGTTTCTCGATGAGATGAAAGATTCTGGAGTTCAACTCACAAAGCATGTATATATGGCCCTAATAAATGGATATGCAGCTTCTGGACAGTTTGAAAAGGCTAAACAGGTACACAATGAGTATTTTCGGTTCTATAAATCTTTCATGGCCATATTTTTTCCTTTTTTTCATGCTAAATCCTTTGTTAGATCCATAGATTCTTAATAGCTGGTTTCTCCCTGATTTCAATTGTCTACTTCACTATATTTATTTAATTTTCTTGAAGTTTCTTCTGCCACATGTTTGGTGGGTGCATACGTATATATTAAGAGATAAATTTATAAGCTTCTTTGAAGCTATGCTACATGTAGTGTAAATTCTAACGTGGTGCTTTTTATTTTGTCAAATCGGAAGCTTTCATGTGAAATATACTCCTTGGAGAAAAAAATTGAACTGCTCTAAAACTGATAACCGCAGTGTTGAACATCTATGCGAAAGTATATTCTTTTTACTTTCTCTCCTTGTAAGGGGCATGATCTTGCCAAAAGAAAATATGAGTTCTTCCGATGATTTAGAAGCATCAACGGATGTGCAGGTAATCTGTGATCGAGGAGTACCTGCAAAGGGTTTCAATGATATTAGAAGTGTGCTTGTTTCAGCTCTTGCTTCACATGGGCAAATATCAGATGCCCTTGATATATATAAGGAAATGGAAGAGGCTCAATGCAAGTTGGAGCCAAAAGCGGTTATCTGTCTCATTGTAAGTGTTTTTTTGCACATGTGCTCTTTCCCAGGATCTTTTCCTTGACACCTTCAATATGCTGACACCTTTAACCTTTTAAATTATAATCTTGCAGGAAAACCTTCAAGCTGAAGGAGATTTGCATAGATTGCTCCACCTACTTGAGCAATTAAATGGCCTCGATCAATGGGTGGATGCCTCATATAGGGTCATAACATATTGTATTCGGAAAAATCATTTCAGGTCTAATTTCATAATTGTTTCTTGAGAATATTGCTGAAATTTGGAGTTGCTTTAATTTTCCCCTCTTTTGTAATAGATCTATTGTCGACTTGCTTAAAAGGCTGGTAGATGCATACAAGTCTGATGAAGTGGCTAAGGAAGTCCTATTCGATGAGGTTTTGCACTTCTTCCTTTTCTCTGCTTTATATTGGAAAATATAATTATATTTCGTAGAAACTCAGTTCTTTTTGGGTTCCTGTGATTCATATACTCTCTCATCAGTTCTTGAGTGCAAGATGAAGCTCCCCAATGCATATGATACTTTTACTTGACAAAATTGTTCTCATTAATAATGAGGCCTTTATTTAGCTCTGATGTGTTTTATTGCTTGGTATTCATATTTGGTAATCATGGAGCAGGTTTTCTGCCAGATTGCGGAACAAGACCCAATAAATTTACAGTTAGGCTTGGATCTCCTTCAGGCTATTAAGAAAGAGATTGGTCTCCTCCCTTCACGACAAAGTCTTGATTTCCTCCTCAGTGCTTGTGTCAATGCCAAAGATTTACAAGCTTGTTATCTGATTTGGGAGGAGTACAAAATAGCTGGTCTTCCTTACAATATTTTAAGTTATGTGAGGTAAGTTCGAATAACTAGTGTTTTTTAGTCTTGTTTGCTTGCTTGAAAATTCTGTTCCTAGGAAATTCATGATAGTTACTCATATCTTTTTATTTTGATTTCTCTACAAGTGCATCTGTTGAGAAATCACTTAATTAATCATTCAACACTGAGATTTGATTAAGCTAAACCAATGCATTTGGTGCATCTGTTGAGAAACCACTTAATTAATCATTCAACACTGAGATATAATTAAGCTAGACCAATGCATTTTCATATATTTGTTGGTTTGGGTGAAATGAAAAAGAAAACATTTGTCATTTAAAACTAGGTCAACGATATCTACAATCTAACATAAAGTTGAAGTTGAAAAAAAGTAAGAAAGAATAAAGTCATCTAACTAACAATGCTTCTCGACTGCTTGATGTCCTCTCTCTTCTGTGTTCCATCGTCTAAGGTTCTAGACCCATGAGAGACATTGGGAGCTTTATGGAGTTTTTACTTGTGTGATGGTAGGTAGGTCTTCTTGTTGCATGCTAAAAGGTTCTTGTTGAGATATCTTGTTCTCCTTTGACATGTGTGCCAACAGTCAAATCATCCCTTTCCTTTTCTTTTCAAGTTATATATCAGTTTTCTTTTCTCCAATCTTATTCAAGCAGAACACCCTTGGAGTTTCCGGTCTCCTTTTAATTAAAGGAAAAAGCCCTGCCAAAAATCTGCAATCTTTTCGCTCAATTGCAAAGTAACATGGTGTTATGTGACTATTGGGATCAACATGCTATTGAGAACACAACAAATATGAAGCAACTACACTTCAAACTAGTTGTATTTTAACCTTATTAGGTTTGGGATACTTGTGATATCACGAATGTGATTTGTCCTTTTATGTTTTCCTTCTTTGCTCTAATTCATTGTTTGATACAGGATGTATCGAGCCTTTTTGGCATTAGGGAACTACAAATCTGCAGCAAATATTCTCAAACATATACCAAGGGATGATATTCATGTTTGCAGTGTAATCAAAGCTTGTCAAGCAGCTTATGGAATGTCTGCCTCCGCAAAAGGGAAAAAAAAAAAAACTGGGAAGAATGTGAGCTCTAAGAAGTGAAAAGTGGAGTTCGTAGGGGATTTAGAAAATTCTTCGGTATGTGTTAGTTCTGAACATGCCAGTCTCTGTTCCTGTTACTTTTTTTTTCCTTCCTCTTTGTGCTCACTTTTCTAAATCCTTTTTTTTTTTTGGGTGCAGCAGTTGTTTGAGATCAACATTTTGCAGATCATGTAGATGTACAACTTTTAGTGTTGAGAACTCGTTCGTTTTCATGTACCTTGTAAGAGCTCTATACAAGTCCTGCTTTAAAGTTGCCCTGAGATTAACAGCAAGTTGGAAGTTGATCAAGAGAAGACACTTCTTCTGACTTCTGGTATCATGGAATCATGCCTAAAAAGGTTGGTGTTCCTTCTGACCTTGAAAGAGAAACATATATTCTCTACGGCATAGAAAGAGACGGACTGCAGCGTAGAGATGTTTAACAAACTTTACGCATACATGCTTCAGAAAATGCTTCGTGGTGTTCGAATAATCTATCAGGGAGAACAACAAGGAAGAAATTGATAATCTTTTCTTTATTGCTCAAAGATGCTGCCTCTTTAAACAAATTTTACTATATTTTAGATAGTATATTTCAATTGTACTCCTTGATAGTAAAGATGATCTGAACCAATATGTAATGACTATTGATGATTTTTTGTAATACAGTAGGAAAATTTCAGCTTTTGGCCAAAACAAAATCTACATCCTTCGGGTGGTCCACTGGTTTGGGCTTGGGACTTCCATGTTGGAGGTCTCAAGTTTGAAACCACTTGTCAGCGAAAGTAAAGGGTTTGCCTTCTGGATCGAGCTCATCGCACCGGACTTGCTTAGTGCGGGTTACCTCTCCTATGTGGTTTGCAAGCTATTGCATAGGAGTGAGAGTTTTACCTTGTGTGCACCCAAAGGGTAGCAACTGGGGGTTTCTCTTATAAGAAAATAAAAAAAAATCTACAATGACCATGTCTACATTTAAAAAGGTCAGATATAGAAATGAAGTGGAGTAGCACTCACATTTAAGTTTGCTACTGAGGTAAAAGCTATTTATGGAAAGTTAAATTCGATGCCGCCCGTTTTCATTTCGTGGAAGTCCCCGGCAGAGGAAAGGGCTGTAGGTGATGGCGCGTTCTGCCTTGTAGGGGTGGGAATAAGAATTTAGATAAGCTATGACTCCAGCATAAAAAAGAGCACATTAATCCCGGAGCTGTGGATGATTGAGACAGCTAGCTCTAAGATCTTTTTCGTAGTTTCCCTTTAATAAGTTGTACTCATTGGTTTTGCTGAGAAATGATTGGGAGAAGGATAGTGCACCATCCATCAATCCCTTTTTGAATACCCCCCTCACTCCCCCCGGAGTGAGTTCTTTTCTGCGGGATTTAGGGATTCCTGTCTTTTGCTCATATTGTCTCCTATGGAGATGGATTGATATGGGGCTTTCTACTTCTTACCTATTCACTTCTACTTGAACCGTTCTAACTGGATTTTATTCCAAAGATGTGATCTTAGAGCTCGCTTACACTAAGTATACCATCAGTGGGAACTTTGCTTTCTGGTTGGGAAGTGTCTCTGTCCTTTTCGGCGGAGCGCTCGTTATCCTGACTTTTCTCTCTGCTGGGGCCCTCCCATTGCTATAGCCATAAGCTATGGCAGCTCCAGCTCGCAACCACAGGGGCCCGCCCCGCGAGGCCAGAGTGGGCTCAGCGGTCAGCCTCGCATCCTGTTTACATGCGATTTGGCGGGTCAAGTTCTTCATCCCTCTCCTTTCAGTCGACCAGGCAGCACATTACACATTAGCAGATGGATGCTATAAATTCCTCCGAAAAATCATAAAATACTGTGCGGCCAATCCCTTTGCCAAGATAACCTTTGAGGTACCTCAAGATCCTTTTCAAGTTTGAATTTGTTCATTTGGAATCTGGGAACCTTTCTAACTGACACCCCAGTCATAATGCCACCCACGTCTTTTTTTCTTTTGAACAAGCCTTCTAAATCCAAATTTTTTGTCCTTTTATTTGAGTTCATAATAATAATAACTGGCGGGTTTCATTAATGAAAAGAAATTCACATTTAGAACTCCTAATAAGAGGGATAACTAAGGCTTTTGTTTTCATTATCACCACCAATGGCAAATGAAAGATACACTTTTGTTTTCGCCAAGTGTTCAGTAATTGCATTGGAACTCGAACTCGAGATCTTCGAATAAAGATGGAAGGATCAACAATCATCCTACCACCACCCAAGTCGATAACGAAATACACACTGAAATACAGTACAAGTGAAAAAAGATTCTACAAATTTCTCAGAAAGAATTAGCAACAAGAATGGCTTGCCTACAACGTGCTTTAGCTTGTTCAAGTCTTTCATTCAATGTCTCTTCTTTCACAGCAGCACTCACCATAGCCAAATCCATTTCCATAAGCTTCAAAACTCTGTACAATTCCGTCACCATTCTCTCCTCCACTTTCCCTTCTTCCTTCAACATTTCCGCTTCTTCCCTAGCTCTTTCTGCAACTATTTCTCCCACTTTCGCTAACAATGCCGTCGACCCAAAATCCCTAGCCATTAACTCTTCCAATTTCTCCAAAAAATCCATTATCACATACCCAATTGGCTTATCTAACGGAATTGGCTTTGTTCTCTTCCACCCAATTTCGAAATTTGGTGGGTCTTGCTTTATGAGCTCAGTTCTTGATTTTCTCTCACGGATTATCTCGGATTTTCGACGTTTTTCTATTGGGAATTTTTCTGGGCTAATTGTTGTTTCTGAATTTGGGGTTAGGAATTCTGGCTCTGAAGAAGATTCAGGTAATGAATTGGAAGTGCATTTGATAGTGAATTGCTTTATGGAAGAAATTGGATGAATTGAAGGAAGAAGATGGACATGGTGGAGTTGAAGAATATTTGAAGAAGAAGCCATTGTTTTAAATTCTTCGACAAAGTTGATAAGGTCTATATAGTGTAGTATTTACTTTTGTCAATACTATTTGATAAAAGTGAATATCTAGATTGAGCTAAATATCTTGACAAGGCTACTTGAACTATGATCCGGTCTCAAAATACTTATCACGTTTAGTTTCGATATTGAAAAAAGGTACGACTAATACTATTTCTTACGTAATCTTGGCAATAGTAAACAACAACATATGTAGTGAAATTTCACAAGTAGAGTCTGAGAAGATAAAGTATACGCAGATTTTATCACTATCTTGTGAAGGTAAAGAGACTGTTTCCGAAAGATCTTCATCTCAAGAGCAGCAAATTTAAGTATAAAGAAGAAGAAAACAGCTAACAAAAAAAGCAGTGCAAAGTCGATAAGAAAGGAATGTCGATACATATTAAACAACAAATGATGATAGATAATATAAGCAAGAATAATACAGCTAGTACAACGACAATACTAACAAGCCTACACTCTCGAAAAGTAAAAATAACTCTCTAGTACCTCCTAACCAACTACCATTGGTACGCGATCTTCAACACCTCCTATCTAAGGCCATGTTTTCGGTAAGCTGAAGATGTGTCATGTCATGCCTAATGAGTTTTCTCCTATACTTCTTCGACCTATCTTTACTTAAAACTAATATTAATTAAATTAACTCTTGAAAAAACGAAACATGACAATTATTTTAATAACATCTGTTTTGTCCCATTTTATGTGATACAATTTTCTTTTTAGTTCATCGTAGAAGAATATCACCTACTCTAATTAAAAATAATTTAACTTTAAAAATCTCTTTATTCTCCTACTGAAATAGTGTCACATAAAATAAATAGAGGGAGTACTATATTTCATCTATTCTAGTTTACGTGAGACTTTTTTTTAGGCCCCGTTTGATCATGTGATATGAAATCATGAGTGAAGTTGAAGTTTTGTTTGAACATGAAATTTGGATTTTTTATATTATGTGTTTTGTTATAAACACAAAATCTCATAAATTTTAAAACTATTAAAATTATCTTAAAAAATATATTTATTGATCAAACATTAATAGTATTCAAGTTGTTAGTAAATAAAATTGTTTTTTCAATTAATGTCACAATAATTTCTTAATGATGGTAAATTATTTTTTATTAAACACTGATTTGAATGAAATAGTTAAAATTGATAAAAATAATGAATTTGGTAACATAAATTGTAAAGTAAGAATTAATTTGAAATAAAATAAATTTTATATTGGTGAAAATAATCATATATGAGGTACAAGTGATTTAAAAAATAATGATATTAATTATAAATTCTTCCATATAAAACAAATCGCTAGTAGATATAAATTATATGTGGATTTTTTAACAAAATATTAAATTATGAATCAATTTTTATATTTAAAAAATCTAAATCATGATTTAAAATTCTCAAATCATGTTTTTTGTAGAATTTGGATCAGGTTCCAAAAGCTATTTGATATCATAATATGAAATCATATCTCCAAACGTCTACTTTAGTCGTCCCAAAAAATAATAATGTTACGTACATCTTTTTTTTTTTTTTTTTTTAAAACAAATATTTTAGGGACACTGCAAATATGTATGTAGAGTTTCTTGTTCCTCTCTAAGCTGTGGCAGAGTGATAGCAATGGCGGCGAGAGTACCTCTAGGATGTGAGCCAGTAGTTGGATCATTAACGCCGTCAAGGAAAAAGGAGTATAGAGTGACGAACAGACTCCAAGAAGGCAAACGCCCATTATATGCCGTCGTCTTCAACTTCATTGATTCCTGCTACTTCAATGTCTTTGCTACTGTGGGCGGAAATCGAGTGAGTTTTTTCATTTGGGGTTTGTCAAAATTGTATTTTGTTTGTTGTGCTGACTCGAATTTGTGGAATATAACACTTTTCTTTTACTAATTTGAGCTCTGCAATGAAACGGGTAAACGGGTACGGGTATGAACGACCCAATTGTTTGAGGTTGATGGGTTGCTCTTGTTGTTGTTATTGTGGTTGTTGGCTTCATGTATTAGTATGAAAGTTCGAAATTTTCGTTCTTTTAGGATTTGTCTTGAGTTCTAGAATGAAACGGGTTGACGGGTATGGGTGTAACTGTCCCAATTGTTTTGAGGTTGACGGGTTGCTCTTTTTGTTGTTGTTGTTGTTCTTGTGATTATTGGCTTCATGTATTAGTATGAAAGTTCAATTTTTTCATTCATTTGTCTTGAGTTCTGAAATGAAACGGGTTAATGGGTACGGGTATAAACGACCCAGTTGTTTGAGGTTGAAGGGTTGTGATTGTTGGGTTCATGTATTAGTATGGAAGTTCAGAATTTGTAAAATTTAGGTAGGAAGTATCAATCTTTTTTTTTCATCTTGGTCTGTCTTATTTTTTTTAATGCCTCGGGGTCAATATTAGCTGAGCTGCTGCTTGTTTCAGATGAAATGTTTCTAATATTGGACTTGCAAGTTGCTTTAATGTTGATTGATGGTTCAAGGACCCTTTTTGTTTCCTACAATTGCTCTTATGCTTATCTTGGTAGATTCATTGATGCATCACAAACTAAAATGTCTTTATGTAGTGTTAGGACTTAGGATGGGTGAGCCAGCTTTGTACAAACTTATGTTATATGCTGTAATGATCGACAGTTTTTGTATGTTTCTCCATGCTTGCGGAGTGCCACATATTTAACAGATTGATAATAATTACCTAATGGTTTACCTTACTATTATAAATTGTTCATGTCAAAGGTTATGATTCTTGGAATTGGGTATGGATTGTAATCTTGTATAATCTCTTAGCAGTGTGGAGTTATGCTATTATATATCTTGTTGTATTTCTTATCAAAGTTGAGAGTTATGGATGATGCAAAAATAAATTTAGAATTTGGAGAAGTACATGCTCTTGCAAATGATGTGTCTTTTTATTGGTCTAGATATGTCATCTGAGAGTTGTTTCAGAAGACCGAACTGAAAGAAGATAACAACAACAAAAGAATAGTGCTAGCCTCAGGATCTGTTTTTACTGTATGCCAATTGTCGATACCCTGACTAGTGTCTTTATTTTCTGGTTGTTTGTCAGGTTACTGTATATCAGTGTCTCGAAGGTGGTGTTATTGCTGTGCTACAGTCTTATATTGATGAAGATGTAAGAAGTTGCAAGCACACAGTTGTTCCATCTGTTCCGTACATATTTTATCTCATATACTTAAAAAGCTTTTGGTTTTTCCATGTGCTGTGTAAATCAGAAAGATGAATCCTTTTACACTGTAAGTTGGGCCTGCAATATTGATGGGAGTCCATTCTTAGTGGCTGGTGGAATAAATGGAGTTCTTCGTGTTATTGATGCTGGGAAAGAGAAGATACACAAGGTCTTGACATGAAATCTTTAATTCACACTCTACATGGTCAAACAAAAGTAGTTGCTCTTTTAGTTATAAAAAAATGAATATCTGCACATGAGTTTTTAACAGCCATCTAATTAATCTTTATCTGAAAACTAAAGTATTTCCTTTTTCCATGATCCAATCCATCTTATTCATCATGATATTAACAAGTTAAGTATTCCTTCATGATTCGTTCCATGTTAAGTTGTATTAACGATGCAAATTTGAAAGATAAAGGTTCTCTTGAAAGTTGAAGCTAGTTACATGTTAACTTAATATCATATGTCTATTAATCTATTTTAATCTACTTGCTTATGATTGAACAGAGCTTTGTGGGGCACGGAGACTCAATAAATGAAATTAGGACTCAACCTTTGAAACCATCTCTTGTATTATCTGCCAGCAAAGTATGTACCTTATGTATTCCTCTATTTCCTTCCCTTCCCCCGCAACGAAAATTATATTTGTTCCTCTTTATTGGAAAAAAAATATTTGCACAGTTGCAAGATGTATGTGGAGTATCAATCAATTTTGCAACTATTTCACATGGCATTATTTAATTATCACGAGTGTTACAGGATGAATCTGTTCGCTTGTGGAATGTTCATACTGGAATATGCATTTTGGTATTTGCTGGTGCTGGAGGTCATCGGAATGAAGTACTTAGTGTGGTAAGTTTCTCTGTTAATTGCAGTCCACTCCAAGGATGGAGTTGGTGGCAAAGTAATGTCTTCCACATCTGTTAATAATACTGGGAACCAGTATTTGAGAATATCAGCTGGTTTGTGATGTTTGTAGGACTTCCATCCTACTGATATATATCGGATTGCTAGCTGTGGAATGGATAACACTGTTAAGATCTGGTCAATGAAAGGTAATTCCTGTAACCCTTTTCAGTTTCACATATATTATTGAAAAACGACATATGATCAGTCTAAAACTTTCAGAAGAGAAAAACGGAGGGTGATCTTCAGAGGAGCAACTTGTGATTGGTTGTATTAACAAGGCTTTTCCAGAACCTTTAGGATGATGATGTCGTGCTATGCCTGTACTTTTTTGGATTTGGTGATTTTGTCACCTATATATCCTGAATCTCACACGACTACCTGGACGTGTTGAACTAATGACTTGCACACAATCTTCATTGTGGAATACATTAATTTATTAGCACATATTTCTACAAGGATATCTTTGTCTTCGGTTACAAGTGTAAAAATGATGTCAATATTTTCAAAGATCCAACCGTAGTTATCAATGTACCAACTACCTAGAAGGAATATTAGGCAGCATGCAGTTATCCTAGACATTTTATGTATTCTGGTGTTTACAATGCTTTTTATCTAAACTACTTTACTATCCCAGTTATAGTCACACCTATCAGCAATTACCTTACTGTTGTCCCTGGAAAGGATGTAGCGTTGGCTATGAGTCAGATTAAGTATTGTGTCATCTGTTCCATTGGTGATCTGTTATTACACAAGTTTGAAAAAATAAAATGAAGTAACATCAATTTGAGTAATGTTACCAGTATAAAAAAAAAAGTAACATCAATATGAGCTGATATTTCTTTTCTGATGCACTGCTTGTGCTACAGAATTCTGGACATATGTGGAGAAGTCGTTTACTTGGACGGATCTTCCTTCCAAGTTTCCCACTAAATATGTACAGTTTCCAGTGAGTATCTCTTGTTAATTCTCTCCTTCCCTGCCTTCTTTCTTCTGAAAGTTTGATTGGAGAATGTTTTCTTGCTGTAACCTTCTTTTTATCCTTTCAGTTGTTCATAGCTTCTGTCCATAACAACTACGTTGACTGTAACAGATGGCTTGGTGATTTTATCTTGTCCAAGGTGAATAGATTGACCTGCTTTCTACCTGAGTTCTTTCTTTTCTGACTGTTCTTCTATATGAACTTATTAGAAAAGAACTGTTCTGTTGTATGAATTCTTGGTTGGCTTTATCTTCCTTATCGGGAGATATTTACTTTTCTGCATTCATCGAGGGGAAAGCAGAGCAAATCTGGGAACCTCTGGAAAAGCAAAGAATAGCTTTCTTTCTTAACCACGAGTTGTCTACCTCAAGTTGAAAATTATATGTTAATGGATTGTGGATATCTTCTTGTCTTTTACATGGTCTTCTCATATTTTACTTGTACTGATCCATAAATTTTGTTGGAAATACTCAAGAGTGTTGACAATGAAATTCTATTATGGGAACCAAAGATGAAAGAACAATCCGCTGGAGAGGTTAGTTTTGTCATGTTTGAACCATTTTTTTGATAGTTATTTTCTAAAATAGGAAAATTTCCTAATGTATATTGCTCTACGTTTAGGGCACCGCTGACGTCCTTCAAAAGTATCCTGTGCCGGAGTGTGATATATGGTTCATCAAGCTTTCATTTGATTATCACTACAAAACAGCAGCTATAGGTAATTCTAAGTGTTAATCAAAATCTTGTATGTGCTTACTGAGTTTTCTCAACAGTTTTTCTGTTAGTGGACTGTTCACTGGATAATGCTCAATTTTGGAATCAAATGTTACTGCTTGTGTAACCCCCCCGTGTGGCATGAAGTCATTTGTAACCCAGAGGCTGTCGAGATTATCTAATATTATCCCAAGTAAAATATAAACGAAAAGTTTTTAGGTCCATTCGTTGCATGCATGCTAGGTTACTCATAGTATGCTTGTACTGGAATTCACCCGTTGACCTTATATCTATCAGGAAATAGAGAAGGCAAGATCTTTGTCTGGGAAGTACAAACAAGCCCGCCAACTTTGATTGCAAGGTTAATCTCTATCCATCCCCCCTCCCTAGTTTCTGATCCTCATTAATGTTTTGGATTTTTAGTGTTTGTGCTTAACTTTTGCAGGCTATCTCATGTTCAATCTAAACAACCAATTAGACAGACTGCCATGTCTTTTGATGGAAGGTTAAGACCCAAAATCACTTTTTTAACTGCTTCTTGTGTATGTTTTTTCAATCTTTGCATTATCTGATTATGTCTTTATTCTTCAGCACCATACTTAGCTGCTGTGAAGATGGGACTATATGGCGCTGGGATGTGGTAGCAACAACTTCTTGAGTTTGAATGTACTATCATGAAGGATCCAAAGTATATGTTAACATGCAAGCACACCTGTAAATTTTGCTTAACTTATCTCTGACCTCTTTCTTGTGAGACTATCTCGATGTACCAGTGAATTAAACTTGTACTATTAGTGCTGGACATATGGAGGTCGATGATCAGGGAAGATGGGAAGGTTCATAGGATGTCAAACTTGTCTAGTTTTCTTTATTAGTATGATTACTATGACTCCCCTTTTATCTTATTCTTCATATTATTTCGATTGACTAAAATCTAAAATACCTTGTAAAAGGAGGAAAAACAATCACTCTGTATTTGGGAATTTTCTTTTGCAGAAGTTATTTTGAGAATCAGAAAAACTATTGATGATTTTGGCTTGTACGTACTTAGCTTATTAATACTTTGATGTTTACCAAATATGTTACATAAGTTAAGAAGTGCCTTGTAAACCAGTTTGACTACTTTATGACCATAACCAAACACACTCTAAATGTAACTAATTGCATCTCATAAAGGCAGTGATTGTGCCAAAAATGATGCTCAATTTGTCCAACATAATGATTTTCCATATACTGAAAGCAGAATAGCAAAATACTCCATACAAGGATCAAGAAACCCCTTAAATGCAGAGGTTGTGCTAAAAATCAATGATGTTCAATTTGCCAACATAATGATCTTCCAAAATGATGGCAAATACAATACAATATCAAGAAACCCTAACATAATTGGGTGATGAAATTCGATCATACATCAATACAAAATTTGCTATGCAACTGAGGTTTCTTTCTTCTACTACATTTTCTCGCTGTGCTACATGCTCAACATATTTTGGGTAGTACATATGTACAAAAAGAATGGAAAGCCTGAGTGATTCTTTAACTATAGTAACATAGCATACTACCAAAAATGACTTTCGGGGGAGGATAAATAAATTAAAGTTGAGTCCGCAATTGCATCAATAATTTCTGCATGTTCTCCAGTTTCTGACTCAGCTCTTTAACATCATCGAGAGAAGATGTCGAATTAGCTAGTTCAACACTTAGAGCAGAACATTTGGTCTGTGATTCCTTGATCATGTCCTCAAGAGAAGCTACTGTTGACTCAAGATACAGGTTTCGGCTTCCGCCAGTGACATTTGACGATGGACTTAGTCCCATACTACTACTGCTATTATCTCTGCTGAGTTTTTCAGGAGTAAATATTCTATCAAAGCTTTCACTTCCTGCAAGTATTCATGAGTCCAAATCACTAAATCATCAACCAGCAAACAATGCATTAGCACAATATAATGGTCAAGAGTGGAAAAGGCCAAGAGATGGCACCATTTACTAAATGTTTAATGTGTAATATCCTACAAATATGGATAGAAACTTCTATTTTAGTAATTAGAAGTGCTACTGATTCAGTAAGCTTGTTTATGCATAGAATCTCGAGACTACAGAATGAAGAAATATATTGTGAAAATGAAGTTCCAAATAAGATGCAAAAATTACCTAAGTTACTTAGTTGACTGATTGCTCCTGCGCCAATTTTACTTTCTAACTTAAGTACCCGCAGAATTCCAGCGGCGATCCGACCCATGGAGTCAACCTCAGACTTGCACAAGAAAGCAAGATACTTGAGCTCAGCCTTAGTCACTACTGCCTCAATCTGCCAAATACACAAACTTCTTTATTACACAAAGCAGGGAGATAGAAATCAAAGGACAAACTTGCAAAAAATTTGTACCGGCTGTTTGACAGAAAATTTCAAATTTTCGACAATCCACTTTCCCAATCCATCATCAATATCGTCTTCGCAATTCACTATGTCTACTTCGATGTTCATACCACCAAATCTCTCAGCAGTCTCTTTAGGAGGTCCTTCAGGACTATCTTGCCTGATACTATGTGGAGAACGTGGTTTTAAGATCTGCAGACCTTCCATACCAACCTGCAGCAGCTCCTAGTTAGGTTACTTGTCTTAAGAATCTCCATGAAGAGAATAACAGTTACAAGTAAGTGAGCAAAAATGACAATAACTACTACGCCTCAATCCCAATCAAGTTGGGATCGACTATATGAATACTGACCATGTTGCTCCATTTAAACACATCTCAGGCCAGTATCAAAACAAGAGAACAAAGCAATTAGTTATTTGCATAAAGACTAAGGTTAGTGCATACTTATCTGTTTTAAGCTATAAAGATAGGTGGAAAAACTACAAAACAATCATTGCCATGTTTCTTGTCTAGACCTTGTTTTAAAGCTACAGTCGGAAAAACCCCATATGCAAGATATAAAGTATTTTCTAACATGAGTCAAGTTTATCGTTTCCACCAAGGCAAATATACTGCACAATAAGAATAAAGTGCTTACCGTAATCAACTCGAGGGGGTATCTTTTTTTGCTAGGAGATTTTCCGCTGTCATTTGTTACATGCTTAGAACTGCTTGCTTTGACACAAATGTTCTGGAAAGTTGTGTGCCAACACCGCTCTTCTCTGACAGAATCTTCATGATCACAGAACCACCACCTTTCTGCTTCTTCTTGTGCACCTTCCAGAGCAAATAACCAATCTTTGAATTCTATGGATATGTCCACGTCATCAGGTGTTTCCAACTGTAATCTACCAGTGTCCTTTCCATCTAGAAAGAAGGAAAACCAGAAAGAAATGAGAGGACCATTGATCAAGATCACAAGCAAAGTTAATCACTGAAATCATAGATGGCAAAGAAAATGAATACTCTCTCCATCTCGAAATGCTTGTGCCTAATTTCCCTTTTAAGTTGTTACAAACTGCAGCCCACTTTCCTTAAAGGGTAAGTTTTAACACGTTCAAAATAAGACAGCTTTGTGGACCATCTATCCTCTTTTTTATTTCATTTTATCGTCTAATTATTCTTTTCAGCAAAAAAGGCATACTGTGGCTCCACTATATTTACTCACAACTATTAAACGGCCCATATATTCAACTATTCTCTTAGCGAACGTGCCAAAGAAAAAGTGCACAACCAAATAAGGATGGCAGAAGTATATAGCATCATCATAAGTTGAAGAGTCTAACCATCTTGATGTTCATCAAGGGTAAGAGGTGTTGCTTTCAAAAGTTTAGACAAAGGCCCAGCAGACAGATGCTTCAATCCTTTAGTAAGCCCTTCCCCAGGACCACCATCTGGCCCAAGAATTCCAAACCTATGAAGTAAGGCTTCTGTGTAATTCATTCCTCCCCCAAGGCGGACACCAGCAATACAAGCTGAAACATTTAGACTGTGACACTCCATGTCCTGTGTTTTATAAGGGATCACCTGTACCATTTTTACGTCCAAGAAGGGAACTGAAACAAAATTGCCATTTGATTGATAGATCTCCCTGTTTTGCACCCAAAAGACAGATCTAAGTTGACGTCCATTCTCCACAAACTGGCCATTTTGGTTTGAAGTCCAACCCAAGCTGTCCTCACGTGGCAAGCTACTCAGAGTGTCTGCACAATCAACTTCAACACCTTCCCAAAGCAAACTCGACGAAATGGCTATAGCACCCCCCAAGGTTCTATGAGTAACTTTGATGGACAGCCCTTTGCCTATAAATTGAACCAACGGCATTCCTGAAATGTCAGCGGCAGAAGATTCCATAAATCTTAGGTGCAGATCATTTACTGATAAACATACAGCAGCATCACCGGGAACCTTTTTGCTTAATGATCGACCTAAAGATTTATGACTTACTTCCGCCTGCGAATTGAACCTCCCAGCAACCGCTATCTTTTCGCTTACTCTCCCAAAATATGTGTAAAAATCTAGGACAAAAAATAATTGCTCAACTGAAGTGTTGGACAAATACTGCTGACAGGCAACTCCCACTCTAACAATTCCTCCCGGAGGTGGGACATTTGTTAAAGGGCCTCCATCTGCAGTAGCCATTGCTACTTCAAGGCAAGCACCTTTCAGCTCAACACATCTCCATGGATTTGAAGGTAATGCAAGAGAATTTTGGAGTCCAGTTGAATCGTTACATGTTTGTAGAGAGAGACTAATGACTGAAGCACCAGCAGTCCATTTCTTCTGGCTACCATCAATTGGTTGATCTTCCCACAGACTGAAGCATGCCGGATCCTTCTCGAGGTTTAGTAGCCCCAGCTTAAGAGTAGGTGACTCAGAAAGGATGAAATCTTCTATATGAAGGCTTGCCCCACCAAACAAACTATGACAAACATCATCTCCACCTGGAGCAGTATGATTTCCTGTTCCCGTGTCTAACGGGACAATGATATCTAACCCCTTAAGATTGAATGTGAGGGAGTTTATCGAGAAATCTGATAGAACTACAACACCAGGATTAACTACAATCCCATCAGCTAAAAAGGAACATATCCTCAAACATGATTCTTCCTGAAGATGAATCTGGCAAACAAACAAGAAGAGCAGCATAGTTCATCATCAGATAGCCAAAAGAAAAAGACAATATGAGGTTGTTATCTAGTAGTACATGAATACCATAAGGGGCTGACAATTGATAACTGTGGTAGAAGCAAAAATTGGTGGAGATGGCGAAGGCTTGAGCTGAAGAGAATGAAGAGAGATCAGGGGGACCCCAGCACTGAAGTTCCCCTGCTGGTCCCCTAGAGGATAAATGGGAGGACAAAAATCTTTACCTGAATTAAGAAAAAAGAGAAATACATTCAATTTCAACCATAAATTCTAGATTAAGCAATCAATCGACAGAACAAATGTCCCCCAAAATTGATGTTAGTACCAAAGTCTGGAATGTTCAAAACATCATCAGAATCCGTCAACTCAGATGGCTGCACCAAGGTGCACGGAGGGCGTGAAAATGTATCCCTGCATTTAAATCATGTGGTGCACTTAGAACGTGCTATAGAAACTCAACTCTCAAATTCAGCAAAAGAGTTTTTCAGGGAGGACTTTGTATCAACTTAATCAGATTGTTATCAAGTAACGGACACTATGAGACTAAATTAGAGTTTACTTTTGCCGACATAAGTTGTTTTTGAGATCTTTGGCTCCGTATTCCTCTTGCCAGAAGGGCAAAGTAAGAATTGTTAAAGCTAACTGCATGAACTCCAGCAAATAGATATAGTTTAGAAGTAGAACAAAGAGAAACTCCATTTACTGCTTTTAATGAGGATCAAACCCAAAAGTATTTGATGACACAAATGCTCCAAGTACAAGAACATATATTCACAAGCAATTTGTCAGAGAACAATTGATATGAGCAGTAAGCTGCAGAAGCTAGTGCAGATTGAGTCAGCCCTCTATGAGATACAAAACATAATAATGAAATAGTTTAGTGAACTGAGCTCTGAGACAGTCATTCACTGTTTCACAGGTTAAAACGGTTCATATTTGAAAACTTGCATAATTCAAGCTATAGTTACAATGACAACAGAATTAGTTCATCTCTTGCATGACTGTGAAGGTAAAGATTTTGTGATGATATCTCTGAGACTCATAAACTGAAGTTAAGCTTACATAACAGAGTTACCAGAGCCAGATATATAGAATGCAGAAAATTCTAAGCAAACATGGTTATTTGGTTGCAACTAGTGATGAACAATAACCACATTTTTGCTCAAATAAGCTTAATTTGCAGTCAATGCATTCTTTGCAGTTTATCTAGTATGCGACTTTGTGCTAATGATAACAGTATCACAGAAACTTGCCTTAAAAAGGCTCCTCCTATCATAAGACGAGTCAAGCATTTGGCACTTTCTCCACCTGCAATACTTCCCTGCAGAAGGGAAAATCCAATATAAAGTCCCTAATGAAAAACAAACAAAATAACCGCTGGTTCCACCAGCATATAATGCGCTGCATCTCAGTTCATGAATCAACATCAAAAGATAAAATAGAAGCCTTTTTGGTTCAATAAGAAATTGTACCCGAGAAAAGAATAAAGACTGCATCAAAAGTTCAAGCTGAAATTCTGCAAAGCAAACCGACACTATTAGTGAAACTTTTGAAAGAAACTAATGTGATGTAAGAAACCTTACAGTATCCTCCATTTAAATCAAAGACTTTGCAGAGAAGGCAAGCAAAACATCCATTCATAGATCCTCAATAAAAACATAATGTATCCAGATCACTTTGGATGTTATAGATTGCTCAAGGGGTAGCAGACAGTTCATGCATTGAACTACATCGAAGCATTGTTTGCTTCAGCAGTCTTCTAGCAAACAAAAAAAAGGAAACCAGCTAAGTGACCCAACAAATCTTAAAGTGGACTCATCCATGAGATGCAACAATCTGATCTTCCATAAAACGAAGTTTCGTGCTGTCAAAGGCAAAAAGTAGAAAACTCCAGATATTTGTCTGGGGCTTCGAGCACAGTCAAATGGTACAGGTTCACACTTCCCATTAGTGTTTGGAGCGGCATAATTATCGTTAGGCAATGATGGGAAACTATTTAAGAACAGATAGTTACAGAATCACTTGGGATATTGTTTCTGTAGAGGGCCACTGAGGACTGGGAGTGGAGGATATTGAAGAATTTATACACATCAATGATGTAAAATCACACATGAAACTATCTGGAGGGTAACTAGGAGGCAGATGATGGTAATTTTGTCTCCTTGTGTGAGGAGTTCAAAGGGGAAAACGATCATCTTCACGTGCATCGTAGGTTTGTCAACATCTTTTTCAAACCTACATTCTCAATGTTCAACATAGCACAAGTGTTACCTAGGACTATCACAAAGGAACTCGCAAGTTTGGATTATGAGAGAAGAAAGGCAATATAAAAACACTTTTTGTGCATTTTTCTCCAACTCAAATGAAAGAAATGGAATGTCTTACAAAAGAGTGCAAGGGATGTAAAATGTACTAGAATCTCTTTTTCGTTGCTTCCTTATCTTTTGTGTAAAATGTATACAAATAACTATTAGAGTGAGGATACATTTATTTTGCAGCAGCATCCTTACATGTGGGCTTGATTCATTTCTTGAGCCAAGCACGGGGTGATATGACGCTCGTAGTCAAGACTTTTGCCTGCTCAGTTGAGTTACCAAATCTAAAAGCTTAAGCTATTGGAGGGGGAGTACTTTTTGTTTTAAGGTTTCATGAAGACTAAAGTTTACTTGAAGTCGAACAAAAGCAAACATTAAAGATAAAAAGAAGTAAATATAACAAAGTTGTTTAGAAATCATCCTCCACTAAAATGAACAACACACTATATCTATTTTTTATCCAAGAGTAAGTTAGATTTATCTAATATCCACCAAATTGTGATTCAGATCATATACTTGTAAACCAATTTGGTGTATGTATTTTAGTCCCGATCTCAAAATATAGTTTCCCTTGATTGATAAAGTTCATCATGTGTTGCATCCTTGAAGTTTAACTATAAGGCATTACTTTGCTGCATCACTTCTAGATCATACTGTTTGAGTTATGCTCCTTAAACTACAAGTATGCTAGGTGTTCTGAAGACAAACACAATTCTTTACAAAAGATTAAGCTGGAATATATTTTGTCTCTTCATTTTCGGCGTGAGGATTTCTCCTGAGATTGAAACAGAACCAATACTACACTTTTTAGTGTCCTTGTAAGTAGAGGACGGTTTGAACTTATTGATCATTTTTGTTAACGTGCTACCAGCACAAAGATGAATATACTCTAAGTGTTAAATTTCATCTTCTTTTTTTTTTTTTTTTGGTTTAATAGGTTTAATTCAGATCGATATATAGTTAGCTTTTGGTAGTTAGGAATCCTCTCACCGCCTGTCCCTTACAAAGGGAAAAGAATACATTTATTAGAGGTGGCCAACCTAACCTGTGTCCTTCAAACGTAGAAAAATGTGATCCACAACAACGGAGACCAAAGACCGCCCAGCTGCTTCTGTATGCTGTCATAGTTAACAATCCATTGGAAAAGTCAGAAAGGTGAAGTACAATAAGATTAGATCAACATTTAGGCTCCATTTTAATAAGTCAATGACAATGGAGTCATTCATACTTGCTGATTTGGCTTGACATCTCCTCTGTTTATACAGACATACAATCCTGTCATGAAGCGAAGAAGCGCTCGTAATCCTGCAGAATCAAAATAGTAATAAGCAAATTGTAAAGAACAAGACACGAAAAGATCCACAAAATGCACGATTTTTTCTACATGCCTGGTTCACTTAGAGCTGGACAAACAGTTTCTGTGATGTGCAATTGAACTTCAAGTCCTAGTGGACTATTTAGTTCAGTCCTCTGAATCGTTATCTGATAACAATGTGAAGGCAAGAAATCCATTAATATCAATGGTCTGTATGCCTCAAATCATAACCTATGTTCATATCCAAAATTCATAGAAAGAAAATTGTGTGCCCAATTTGAATTACATGAGCTTCTCCAGATATTCCTTCAATGAATCTCTCCCCGCCAAAAAATACTCGCTTTGCTCCATCTTCATCTCTCTTGTTTTTCCCCCCTTGAGAGCTTCCAAAATTTGCATCCGCGAACATATCGGGATGAGGTAACAGGTCAATAGATAGATGTTCCCACTCAAGTTTCTGTTATTAAAAGAAAAGTAGATGATGCAACACGACACAATGATGCAAACATGAGTAATAAAGGATTTAGGACACTGCATAAAAGAATAAGGTACTCAGAACAATCTTGTAGATATTACCTCGAGAAGAATAAAATATCATTCATGTAAATAAATTGGGAAAAAATTCTAAATAGTAGAAAAAGAAATGTAATTACTTTGAACACATATATGAACTCCTTGCCACTAGAGAAATCCCTAGCTTCCTTTAGATTTACAACCTGCAATAGCATATTGTTTGAGTCATTCTTAAGCAACAACTACACAAGTCATCTCATCTAAAATAAATGCAACTTACCTCCCAGTTCTCATTTGTAGTATACAGAAGAAGATTGTGTATAGTAATTGATGCCATAGGTGATGCCCTGGTGAAATAATCAAACAAGAGAGAGAGAGAACATTATCTAACATAGAAAACTAAATCACGTGACTGTTTGAAACCAAACCTAACAGGTAAATAAAAATGCTCACAAGTTTTTGCTAAGAGCCTGCCAAAAGATGCAAGGGAATCTGAGCATAAACAATAGAATGTGATTTATAAGTTTGGAGCCTTTCGACGTACCATTTTGCACTCAATGTCTGAATGCTCTCAAATAGAGTGCAGTGATATATTGGTGTAGAAAGGCAATATGCAAATAATAATGGTAAATCGTGAATTGTTATATTGCCATTTCTCAGGTTTAGATGACCCAACCAACCAATCTATGATGTTCAAGAACTACTTATCTGACATATTTGACAGTCTTCTAAGCATCTACATGCTTTTCTTTCTTCTCTTTTCTTTTGGACATAGAATTGAGTATCAAAAAGATCAAACTAGGATAATACACGATTTTGATCTGGACATAAATAGAAAAAAGAACAACTTTTTGTTTTATATGGAGCAATATACCAATATCTAAACCATGTCCAGTGATTTATTTATGCTTTGCTTTGAGTTTTACTGCTATCGGCTTCTGGAACAATTTTCGTTGTTATATCAAGCTATAATTCTATAAAATCTCAACCCTAGGAGTCATTACCTTGTTCTTTTCCAAGTTCAAAGTGACTTCAAACCCATATGTTTTTCTTTTCTGTGAAGCCACTCTAAATCCAAATCCATATTTATTTTTTTAAGTTTATGACCGTGGTGTCCGGGCCTAAATCCAAATCCATATTAATAACATGCTTTCACTCCTAGCATCAGAAGTGGTCTCTTCATTAAGCTTCTTCGCCTATTGCTCCTATTACTATCTGTAAAATTTTGTTCTGCCTGAAATCTTTAATTTTACTTTGAATGTCAGCAGCTCAATAGTTCTCAGTCATTCATTAAAAGAATCTGCAGAAATATAACCAGGCTCACTGAGTGTACTAAATTTCTAGTTATGTTCTTAAAGTCTAAATTCTGCAGTTAAGGAAGAATGGTTTCAAATTGGGTTTAAAGCGCAAGTGAAATGTGATGGGCTAGAGTTTAGACGGGACTGATCAACATTAGTCCCACTACCATCACTATGGTCCATCTTGTTCTATTCAATTATGTACTTGTTTCTTGCTTGAGGATCTGATAATAGAATAGGGAATCAGAAAGCATTGAGGGGTAAGAATATCCAGTCCGATTTTGAAACAGGTGGAGAGTGCAGAATTGGTTCTCGTAAGCAAAATAAACAGAAAAAACAGGATATAAAGAATCAGGAATGAAGGTATTAAACACTTACCAGCTTGCTCCTCCTCGGCGTCGAGCACCTCCGTGAGTTTCAAGTAGAAGATTAACTGTATGGACTTGTAATGTCATGCCATCTGCAATCTGACAATAAAAGACCAACATACATGATCACTCATCCTGAAAGGTCACCCAAACCTAATCTCTTTACAAGTATATGATCTTTCCAGAACTTGAGAATTTAAACACAAAGACAAAGGAAAATAAGAAGAGTAGTGATGAATGTAGCACATAGAGAAATCAGTTAGCATAGAATAGTCAGGGCACTTGACCAAAGTAGAGTTACTTTCATGTAACAAAATATCTATTACAACTCAGTTCTGCTTAGAGTTTTCTGCCAAAGAAAAAACGGAAACCAAAGAAACACAGTTACATTGATTTCTTAAAAGAAAAGAGGCATATTGCAATTACCAAATTGATGCATGTTGATGTTGGATATCATATGATTTCAATAGTGGAAGAGCCCTATGTACCGCCTTCCCTTTTCAGTTTGGTGATGGATAATATGAAGAAGCAAAATAATAATTACAACACGATGACCAAGAGCTTAAATCAATACCTTGATGCTTTAATTACACACTTATTTGGAAAGATATGACCATCTGCAGACCTTTAAAAAGTTTAAGCTGATTAAACAATACTAAGGGTCTACTGAATCCATTGAATTATGCTTTACATCAGCAATCTTAAAATTTTAAGCATTTTTAAGTATTTCATCCTTCTCTTTATCTCAAAAAAAGTATTTCATCCTTCTCTTGAAATACCCATGTGATGATGGATATCATAATTGCAACTTGCTAGTTCGTAATAAACTTTATATTATCACATTCAAAATTGTGTATGAAATCATCAAATCTAAACAAATTACGTACACACAATTCCCATTGCCCCGCAAGGAATTAACTCAAACACTATTACATAACACCAAACCAAGTGAGCTGATACTATTATGTTGCTAACCTTGTCAGCAAATCCATATCCACTTCCTTTCGAGGAGCTACCAGATGACACCGGACTGATGGAAAGCAGTACGATACCAAGTGAGACAACAATAATCAAACCAAGCTCAAGCTAGTATTTGGCCATAGATTTTGGATCAACTTTTGAAAATTTTATCTTCAAATCTCTGCTTTGCAGAAATTTGAACTTCCATTCAAAAAATTTCCAAATAAAATGCATGTCCAAACACAACTTCAAAAAATCAATTTTTCAAGTTTTAACTTCAAAATCTATGGCCAAACGCATGAGCTACTATCCAAAAAGGTAATCAATCATGTTGAGCCTCTATAATACCTGCTAGAGCTCTTAGGTGTATCAAGATCATCTCTTTCTTCCAGAACTAAATCAAGTCTATCAATTTGCACAACTATTGGCTCTGTTTGCACATTGCTTACTGACGGAAGCTTGAGTTGAAAAACCAAAGTTAAACAAAAAAGGACAATTATAACGATAGACAATTAGACTTCAATTTTTTTTTTAATAATGGGGGCAGAGGGCAGTGGCGGAGCCAGGATTTTCATTAAGGAGGTTCAAAATCTGAAAAAATAAATACTTGAAGTAGCCGAAGGGGGTTCGACATCTACTACATATACCTAAAAAATTATTTTGACCATGTATAAATAATATAATTTTCCGCCGGAGGGGTTCGGTGAACCCCTAACCGTAAGGTGGCTCCGCCACTGGCAGAGGGATTACAAAGCGGAAAATCAAACCCTCACCAAAAAGATGAAAATTCAGATTGCCGACCAACTAAGCTAATAAAGATCATTTTTTTTGTATTTTCATTCATAAGATAATGAATCAAGCAATCCAAACATCAATAAAGAGAGAAAACCACTAACAATGATCTCCAATTTCCCAACTTTTGCCGTTGTAACATTCAATGCCGGTGGTAATCCCGTGCTCGCATGTAGAGCATCTCCATTTATATCTACCAAGCAAATCAATCACCAATTTTTCAGCTCTATAATTAAGTAACAAGCTTCAAATAACATACTCTCTCTGTCCTAATTAATGTGGCCAGCTCGAATTTCCAGAGAATTCCACATATTTAGAAACTACAAGTTATAATTGACGATTCAAAATATACTTTATTAAATCTCGAAATTCGAAAAGCAATAAGAAGAAAAAACCGACCTAAATTAGAAAGTTGCGCCGTACGTCCCTGCAATTTGAACTGATCTCGGGTAAATGACTTTAACCAATACTTCAATGTATACTCCAATGCTCTAGCCAGTATCGACTCCATCTCTCACCAGATCTAACACAACGGACAAGTTCACCGGCACCGGAAAACGACGGCGGCGGCCGGGTAGTGTGAATGTGATCTCTTTCTTCAGACGGAGAAATGGATATATGGATTGGTGAAAACGGAGTCGTCGGTAGCACGTAGGAATCACGTGCGATAGAGATTCGGTAGGGCCCGGAGCAGTATTATTAACTTTCGGTGATGGTGTTGAAGTAATTACTACAATTATAGTGAATTGATGATGAATTTATTTTCTGGGGAATGATGAAGATTGTGGGCAGATGGATGAATGTATTGGATCTGGGAAAAATGAGTGGTGTATTTGTCAGGAAGAGGACAATGGATGCTACGGTGGACGGAAATGTCAGTATTGATCATCACAGATGTTTTGTTTCTTCATCTTGTATTTAATATGCTTGCATTAGGTATATTGATATTATTTTTTATACACGATTTGGTTTAATGTATTGCGAATAACAAATGTTGCATAATTTTTGTAAATTACAAAAATATCCTCCATATTTTAGCTTTAAGAAATAGAAAATGTTTTGTGAGAAAATTGAAGGGTAGTTATATCATTAATCAATCTAATACATACATTAATACACAATATAGTGTATAGCTAATGTATAGGCTAAAAAAATGCATCAAATAAGATATAACAATATACGAGCATTATTTTTTCTAATATACTTTACCAAATGATTTCTAATAACATTCCAATCTAATAGTATCCTATAAGACATAAGGAGTTGTGGAGTTAGAATTTTCAAAAGGGTTCAAAATATGAAAAAATAAACACACAAAAAAATCGGAGATGATTCAACATCTACTAATATACATAAAAAATAATTTTAATAATGTATAAACAATCAGGACCGTAAGGGTGGTCAGGATCATACCTTTGCCAATCAATGCCTTTCTATTGAGTTTCTTACCTAATGCAATTTACATAGTTTGTGAAATTTGTAAATTATTGCATATGAATAAATTTCAGAAAGAGAACCAAAAGTAGTTGATATAATTCTATAAGTCGATTTACTATATATATATAACTTAGTGATTTCACAAATAAAGCTGAAAAAAGTGGAATATACGTAGAGTTTACCATATCTTAAATTAAAGAGATTATTTTTTATATATAATTGATTGAAGAACGTTTTGTGAGAGCATGGTTAAAAAAAATGGAAGAATAAATATGTAAAGATGAAAATATTAAAAGTAAAAATAGTAGAGATAATTAAAGTAGTAACAATAATAATGCTAATTTAATAGAGTAATAAAAAGGTGGGGGAGAGCGTATGATAAGAATTATAAAATTGTTTTTGCCACGTCTAGCTGTTACCACTTTACCATTCCACTAATCAAGCCTCCTCATTCTAATCTGTAATTGTTTGCCTTTCACTCCTTTTTTCATTTTGATAATCATTTTCTTTCTTTATGAATTTATTTACATGTTAATATAATTTGATTGGCTGTAAATTGTAATACTTTATTTATTCTGGTTTTAGAAGTTATCATTCCATGCGTTTAGTGCAATTGACTTTTGCAACTTTATTTTGTAGATATGTACACTGATTTTTGCCACCAGATTTTGTAGATATATTTGTACACTTGAAATTCTAATGTGGAATTTGACTGTCGAATCTCAATTATTGCTTGATTTTCTATGTCTGTTAAGCTTAAACACAGGTGAACGTCGCCCTTTCAAAAGCTTAGTAGCTGCGAAACTATACTCTATAGTATATACTTCTTGTCTTGTTTTAATGACAATTGTTGGTCGCTTGGCGGTCTATAAACTTCCATTCATTTGAACTATGCATAAATGATATGTTTTTTAAGATATTTTTTTAATCGTGGTGTGTGGTATTTCTATCTACAATACAAAAACAAATATCTTCTTCCTTCTCCTTTTACCTTATGTTTACTTGGCACCAGTAACAATTGATCTATCTAACATAAATAAAAACAAAAGAAATGTCCACTAGGACCCCTACCATCACAGCACCAAATCACCTTTTATATTATGCTCGTAGGCTAAAGAGACCTTCTATTGGCGGGATCATCTAGTGTCCTTGTGTGTAAGGCCCTTTCCTGAAAGAGGTCAAATAGTTCAGGTGGTTTGAACTCACATGATGCACATAACATCAAAGAAAGGAATGCGAGATAAAAAAATTGGTCACCTCATCAAGCTCATAATCAGGTGCGATACCATCCTCACATAATCAAAGGAACATTGCTCACAGGGATAAACTCATCAATCTGCTTCTTTTTGAAGCTAGAAAGCTAACAAAACATCTCGAAATTGGCCAAACAACTAAAGTCAGGAATCAAATAGCATTATGATCGGATTGAATGTGAAAAGATAAAACTGGAAAACTAGTAGTATTAGATGTTAAAACAGTATTTCACAGTAAACATAAAGCTGTAAAGTAACTCATTGCTAGTTTTAATTATAAGCTAATGTCAATAACATTGTCTACCAAATGAATCATGATTGAACTTGCAATCTCAAACACCAAAAAAGGACTTTTGTCTCTTAATCTTCGAAAATGTTCCTGTCTCAGAAAAATAGGTGCTTTGAATTCCGTCTGAATATGCCTGAGGATTCGATAGCTCAATCCCTTGTACTGGTGTGAAGGCAAAACTTGAACTCATCAGGCCTGATGTGGCTGCTGCACCACTGCTTCCATAACTGTATATGTTGTTAAGAACATTTTTTCATGCCCTTTTGTATATCATTGACGTTATAATGTCCTAGAAGCATAGGTAGACCCACGTGCGAGCATGGATGCATGTGCACCTATTAACTTCATAAAAAAATATGTAAATACAAAAATGAGTTTAACACACAATGTTAAAATGAGCTAGTCGAGCCATTGATTTTAGATACCAAAATTTAGTTAATATATATTATGACAATATATTTTATCCGTCACAAAATACTTATCATATTTCGCTTTTCAGAAGTTAAACTAGTGAACTTATACCAACATTTAAGATACATTTTTCATCAATTTGCTAGGAGAAGAACAACTACTTATAATATTTTTCGTATAGTATTAAGTTAATAATGACAATGGAGTCAGTCATACTTGCTGATTTGGCTTAACATCTCCTCTGTTTATAGAGGTAAAATCCTGTCATGAAGTGAAGAAGCGCTCGTAATCCTGCAGAATCAAAATAGTAATAAGCAGATTGTAAAGAACAAAACATGACAAGATCCACAAAATGCATGATTTTTTCTACATGCCTGGACGAGCACCTTCTGTGATGTGCCATTCAGAGTTAACCTTTAGTGGACCATTTCGTTCAGTCCTCTGAATCGTAATCTGATAACAATGTGAATCCAAGAAATCCATTAATATCAATCGTCTGTATGCCTCAAATCATAACCTATGATCATAGAAAGAAAATTGTGAGCCCAATTTCAATTACATCAGCCTCTCCAGATAATCCTTCAATGAATCTCTCCCCGCCAAAAAATACTCGTCTTTCTCCATCTTCATCTCTCTTGTTACTCCACCATTGAGAGCTTCCAAATTTTGCATCCACAAACATATAGGGATGACGTGACAGGTCAATAGATAGATGTTCCCACTTAAGTTTCTGTTATTAAAAGAAAAGTAGATGATGCAACACCACACAATGATGCAAACATGAGAAGAATAAATTGGGAAAAATTCTAAATAGTAGAAAAGGAAATGTAATTACTTTGAACACATATATGTTCTCCTTGCCTCTAGAGTAATTCCTAGCTTCCTTTAGATTTACAACCTAGTACATTAGCATATTGTTTGAGTCATTCTTAAGCAACAACTACACAAGTCATCTCATCTAAAATAAATGCAACTTACCTCCCATTTCTCATTTGTAGTATATAGAAGAAGATTGCGTATAGTGATTGATGCCATAGGTGCCCTGGTGAAATAATCAAACAAGAGAGCGAGAAAACTAAATCACGTGACTGTCTGAAACCAAAGCTAACAGGTAAATAAAAATGCTCACAAGTTTTTGCTAAGAGCCTGCCAAAAGATGCAAGGGAATCTGAGCATAAACAATAGAATGTGATTTATAAGTTTGGAGCCTTTAGACTTACCATTTTGCACTCAATGTTTGAATATTGTCAAATAGAGTGAAGTGATATATTGGTGTAGAAAGGCAATTATACAAATAGTAATGGTAAATTGTTATATCGCCATTTCTCAGGTTTAGATGACCCAACCGACCAATCAATGATGTTCAAAAACTACTTGTCTGATGTATTTGACAGACTTCTAAGCATCTACAGGTGGAGAGTGCAGAACTGGTTCCCGTAAGCAAAAGAAACAGGAAAAATAGGTATTGAACACTTACCAGCTTGCTTCTCCTACGCGTCGAGTACCTCCGTGAATTTCAAATAGAAGATTAACCTTATGTACTTGAAATGTCATGCCATCTGCAATCTAACAATAAAAGACCAACATACAAGATCACTCATCCACCCAAACCTAATCCCTTTACAAGTATTTCATTTAAACACAAAAACAAATGAAATAAGAAGAGTAGTGATGAATGTAGTACATAGAGAAATCAGTTAAATATCTATCAACTCATCACTCTTACATAACATCAAAAACCAAGTGAGCTGATACTATTATGTTGCTAACCTTGTCAACAAATCCATATCTACTTCCCTTCGAGGAGCTACCAGATGATACCGGACTGATGGAAATTGCAGTACAATACCAAGTGAGAACAATAATCAAACCAAGCTCAAGCTAGTGTTTGGCCATAAATTTTATCTTCAAATATCTGCTTAAACTTTCATTCTAAAAACTTCAAACAATGTTGAGCCTCTATAATACCTGCTGGGACTCTTAGGTTTATCAATATCATCTCTTTCTTCCACAACTAAATCGAGCCTATCAATTTGCACAACTATTGGCTCTGTTTGCACATTGATTACTGACGGCACCTTGAGTTGAAAAACCAAAGTAAAGGGCAATTAGAACAAAATAGAGATCAAATTTCTGAATTTTCATTCCGTAAATTATGAATCTAGCAATTCAAACATCAATAAATCGAAAAACCACTAACAATGATCTTCAATTTTCCAACTTTTGCCGTTTTAACATTCAATGTCCGTGGTAATCCCGTGCACGCATGTATAGCATCCCCCTTTATATCTACCAAACAAATCAATCACCAATTTTTCAGCTCTATAATTAAGCAACAAGCTTCAAATAACATACTCTCTCTCTCCTAATCATAAATTGTTTCTCTCTACAATATTTCTCACAAAATAAGCAAATATACTATCACTAAGTTATTCTAATAAAATACAATATTTATTTATTAAACTTTAATTCAATAAAATAAAATTGAACATAGTTTTTAGTATAATCCTCCCACAAAGTATCTACAATCTCTTCACATTGAATTTGCATATCTCGATCATAGGATCGATAAGGCGAACCAACATTGTTACTTAGGACCATTTGTTGATAAATAAATTTGATAAAAAATAATGAATTTGGTTAATATAAATAGAAAAGTGAGAATTGATTTGAATAATTATAAATTTTATATATGTTGGTGGGAATAATAGTTACATAATAAATTAATGGTTAGTAATTTTTTTTTACAAAATATAAACTTGTGTTTCAATTTTTATATTTAAAAAATCTCAAATCAGAATTTAAAATTTCCAAACCATGCTTTTTAGAAAATTTGAAATTTAATGTGTATGATTTTATAAATCACATGTCGAAACGCCTACTTAGTTATAATTGACAAGTGAAACATGTTAAATCTCGAAATCGGAAGGGAATGAGTATCAATTAGAAGAAAAATTCAACCTAAATTGAAAAGTTGCGCCGTATGTCCCTTCAATTTGAACTGATCTCGGGTAAATGACTTTAACCAGTAGTTCAATGTATACTCCAACGCTCTACCCAGTATCGACTCCATCTCTCACCAGATCTAACACACCTTTAACAGAACGGGGAAGTTCACCGGCACCGGAAAAAGACGGCGGCCTCCGGGTGGTGTGAATGTGATCTCTCTCTTCAGACGGAGAAATGGATGTATGAATTGATGAACGGAGGAGTCGGTGGCACGTAGGAATCACATGCGATAGAGATTCGGAGGGAGGAGACGTGAGTGTTGTATTATTCCTTTCCCGTTTCTATTTATATGTAGTCTAGATAAATATATTTGTTATTTCATAACCATTATTCTTTCTGTTTAGCTCTAAAGAGTTATTAGCTTTTAGAATATGAATTTAATCAATATAGGAAAACTAAATGATTAATTCAAGTTCACTGTCAATTTAATTAATCAAAATAAATTAATTTTGCACATTTATTAAAAACTTGACGCAAAGATTAACATCACCTTTTAGAAAGCTTAGTAGATGCAAGACTATAAAGCTATATTCTATACTCTATACTTCTTGCTTCGATGACAGTGGTCGGTTGCTAATTGCTTGTCAGTATGCATATGATATGTTTTTTAGATACTTTTTTTTATAATTGTGGTGGTGGTAATTTTCTATCTACAAAAGCAAATATCTTCTTCTTCTCCTTTTACCTTATGTTTACTTACACCAATAACAATTGATATAACATCAATTAAAAGAAAAGAAATGTCCACTAGGACCCCTATCATCACAGGACCAACCATTTACATGCTCGTAGGTAAAAGAAACCTTTCTTTGCTTCTATTGGCGGGATCAACCAGTGTCTCTATATGTAAGACCCTTTCTCGAAAGATGTCAAATAGGTCAAGTGGTTTGAATCCACATCAACATAACATCAAAAGAGGAAATGCGGTATAAGAAAATTGATCACCTCATCAGGCTAATAATGAACCTGAAGATTACAGGTTCGATACTATACTCACATAGTCAAAGGAACATTGCTCTCTGGGATAAACTCGTCAATCTACCTTTTTACTCTAGAGAGCAAGATCTAACAGAACATCTCTGAATTGGCCAAACAATCAAAGTCAGGAATCAAATAGCATTCTAGTCAGATTGAACATGAAAAGATAAAACTGGAAAACTAGTATTAGATATTAAAACAGTATACAGTAAACATAAAGTTGTAAAGTAACTCATTGCTAGTTTTAATTATATGCTAATGTCAGTAACATTGTCTACCAAATGAATCATGATTGAACTTGCAATCTCAAACACCAAAAAGGGACTTTTGTGTCTTAATCTTCGAAAATGTTCCTGTCTCAGAGAAATAGGTGCTTTGAGTTCCGTCTGAATATGCCTGAGGATTCGATAGCTCAAAATCCCTTGTACTGGTGTGAAGGCAAAACTCAAACTCATCAGGCTTGATGTGACTGCTGCACCACTGCTTCTATAACTCTTCACCTTGGAAATCTTTGCTATTTTCTTGTTCTGACGAGCTGATACACACAACTTGCCACTTCCAGCCTAAACAAGCATGCCATAGCCCACCCCTAATCCATCCCCTAACGAGCTTTCTTCAGGTACCCCGAACTTCACCCTATTCCTCAACTTCTGTGCGTCTGTAACCTGATATCTATTTTTCCTCTTACTATGCCGAATACCACATCTCTGCTTCTTAGACCTAAAATCAGGAACTGGAAGAGGCTTTGGCAGCCTTGCAGGAGGTAGCTCTTGCAATTTCTCTATCGTTTTACAAATCTCTTCCTTAAAATTGAATATTCCCGCTTTGCTCAAGTCCATTTGTGCTGCTAGAATAGCTTTATTCGCCAGCATTCTACAAACTTTCACCCTTAACGAAGGAGGTGTACTCTGAAATATATATGTTTCCTCAATATAACAAAATCGCAACGCATTAGCTGTGGAAAACCCTGCTAAATTCTTCCTTTTACCACCCAGATGTTATGATTTCAAATAAAGAGCAAATAAAGTTCTGTAGTTAGGAGGATTCGATCTGGGGCCCGGAGGAGTAATAACAGTCCATTCAATAGACGGCTGCGATTGGAAGTTGTTTAATGAGCTTGAAGGGCTACGATGTTGCCAGCTCGGACGAGGTGGTTATAAGGCTAACAACCAGGAGAGAGAAGGCTAACAAATGAATTGGTATTTTTCTCGTTTCTTCTCTCTTTCCAGATCTCTTTCTTCTTCTTTTTCTCTCTCAGTCTAAATTCTTCTTCTTCTTATCTTCATCTGCAGATATGAAGCTCATCTATGGCATCCCAGTAGAGTAGTTCAATTCAGTACTCGTATTTTTATTCTTAGTTGTAACAGTTCGAAGTTTTATTAATATAAATCAGAAAATTTTCCCAAAAAAGGTTGTTGTTGATTTTATTCTAGCTCAGATCATAACAATTGGTATCAGAGCCTAGGTTCTGCGACCTGTGCGTGAAGATCTATAATGGCGGATGGTACTAGATTCAAATCCATGGACGATCGACTGAATCGACATGAAGATACGATGGAAAGGTTGGCTAATAGTAATCGTGAGATCAGTGAAACACAGGTGGGAATCAGAGGAGCTTTAGAATAAATTGTGGAAAGATTAACTGCATTGGAAAGGAGACCTGTAGCTGCTGATATGAACATTTCTCAAGGGGATGGCATTTTACCTATTCCAGGATAAGAACATAGGAATTTGAGGCATCATGGAGTTCTCATCCACCCTACTAAGTGGGAATTGCCCAGTTTCGAAGGTCACCAGCCTAAGGTGTGGCTCAGAAAGTGCGAAAGGTACTTTAATTTACATAGAACTGCTGACAACTTGAAGGTTGAAACAGCAACACTCTATCTTAATGGAATGGCTGAAACATGGTATAACTCTATGGTACTGAGTGTAGGGGTATTGACCTGGGTAGAGTTTAAAGAAGAATTATGTATTAGGTTTGGAGAAATTTTAATGGAGGATGTTGTGGAAGTCTTTAACAAGTTGAATCAGACTGGATTTGTAGATGAATATTTGGGAAGGTTTGAGGATCTCAAAGCAGAGATGTTGATAAGAAATCCTGTCTTGAATGAAGCTCATTTCCTGTCTAGTTTCATGGGAGGACTCAAAGAGGAGATCAAGTATGCTATTAAGATGTTTAAGCCCACTACCCTCAGCTTTGCAATTGAACAAGCCAGGATGCAAGAGAAGGC